>PVJS01001736.1:0-41148 GCA_004027185.1 Glis glis
AAAAAAAAAAAAAAAAAAAAAAAAGAACATGGAGAAAACAGAAAAATTACAGTGTTAGAAAGTAGATCACTGTTTGCCAGGGGCCCAGGGGAGGGGAGGGAACTGACAGCAAAGGGCATGAGGGACCTTCCCTGGGTTATGGAAATGTCCTATATCGTGACAGTAGTGGTGATAACACACTCACTGTAAGCATATGTCAAAATTCGTCCAAACTTCAACGCTGTTTAATATTACTGAATATAAATCACATCTCAAAAGAGCTAATTTTTTAAAAATTTCAGGATAGGGAATATCAAAGAGTCATTATTTGCTGCTTACATGTTTGTTTACATAGAAATGCCAAGAGAATTTGTCAAGCAGGTATTAAAATAAATAAATTCAACATTGTTGTTGACATCTCAACAAAATTATCTGATAAAAATAGAAAGCCTTATTCAACCACAACCAATTAAAAAGTGCCACATACAAAGGAATTCATGAGGAAAAAAAACTTTCAAAGAAAACATAGACAAATGTATTCAGAAATTCAGGCCTAGAATTTATTTATCGGAACAAAACCAAAAAAATAAAAAATCAATTTCTTTCATCATACCAAAATTTAAGATTGCCATGACAAAAAATAGGGTATTAGTTATCCATTGCTGCTTTACACATTACCTCCAAAACTTTACAGCTTAAAACACAAACACTTATTATCTTGTGCAGTTTCTCAGGGTCAGGCATCTGGAGTGGCTTAGCTCCAGACCCTAGGCCAGGGCTTCTCATAAGTTTGCAGTCAAGGTACTGCCCAGACTGTGATACCTGAGGACTCAACTGGGGCTGGGAGATCTGCTCCCAAGCCCACCTGCATGGCTGTTTGGCAGGAGCCCACAGTCCCTCACCATAAGGCATAGGGCTACTCTTTACATAGCTCTCATCAGAGCAAGTAAACTGTGCAAGAAGGAGATGGAGAGAGACTCCAAGAGGGAAGCCACAGTTGCTCTATAACCCACTCTCAGAAATGACATCCTACCACTTTTGCCATGGTCTCTCAGAGATGAATCAGTAAACAGAGCCCACGTTCAAGGGGAAGGGATTATACAAGGTCAGTAATACCAAGAGGCAGGGGTCACTGGGAGCCATCTCAAAGTCTGTATACCAACGATGCCACTAAAATTAAGAGGGAAGATTTCACAAAGATAAAATATTTAAGATGCATGCAGCAAAGAAAGAAACGGTATCAAAAATACATTTTAAAAATTCCAAAAGAGCAAATAGAAAAAGGTAAACAAAAGCCGGGCGTGGTGGCGCACGCTTGTAATCCCAGTACGTTGGGAGGCAGAGACCAGAGGATCCGGGTTCGCGGCCAGCCTCAGCGCTCTCTCTCTCTCTCTCTCTCTCTCTCTCTCTCCCTGTTTCTCTCTCTCTCTCTACCTAGTGAGGCCCTCCGCAACTTCGTGAGACCCAGTTTCAAAATAAAGTATAAAAAATAGGGCCGGGGGTGTAGCGGGGAGGTAGAACACCCCTGGGTTCAATCCCCAGTACCGCAAAAAAAAAAAAGGTAAACAACCTAGACAAAGATACATCAATTAACAAAGGCACTCAAATACATATTTGGCAAATATTTATCTGGAAAGTTTCTTGACCTCATTAATAATGAGAAATAATAATACTTAATGACCATTATATTATTTTTAAAAAGTCTATTAATACTTGCCGAGGGAGGATGCGAGGACACAAAGAGTCACAAGAATATAAAAATACTTTGGAGAGCAGTCTGACAATTTCTAGTAAAGTTGGCAACAGAAATGCTCTGTGTCCCAGCAATTCCAATCATAGATACGTCTTCTATAAAACTCCTATCCATATGTCTCAGACAAGAGTCTTTTCCGGGCAATTAAAGAATGTTACCTGAAGCCTCATTTTTACAAAATTCTGGAAGCATTCTAACTATTCATCAACAAGAGAAGAAATAAACTATTATACAAGTGAATCCCATATATCCAGTAATATAAATGAATTAAATCTAAGAATATCAACATAGATAGATCACAAAATAATACTAAATAAAAAGAAAATTGTGGAATAATATGTGGAGCGTACACACATCCACACAAATATTTCTAATATGCACAAAGCACAATTATACTGCTACAGATCCATGAAAATAGTAAAAGTATAAAAACATATATCCTAAATTCATGGCCATGGTTGACTCTGGGGAGAAAACAAAAGAGAACTATTTTAAGAATAAAACTGGAAGAAAAAGTTAAAACAATTGATGTTTGCTAATTCTAGACGTTACAGTTTTCTTTGTAATTTTCTGTATTTATGGAGTATTTCACAAAATATTCTACCTAAGCACCTGGGCATCAAGCCCTAGCAACATAAGTATGAGTGAGACAGGCTCCTTACTCCACAGAAACAAGATCTCGTTATCAGTGAGCCTTAGTACATAAGGAACCTCCTTAAAACTTAGTGGTGTTAAAGAAGGCTCAGATATTCTTCTGAATTTGAGCTCAGGAAAGCAAACACATGGATTCTCTTAAAGCCTGGGACCCTAACAAAAACAAGCCATATGGCCACACCCAGCTTCACAGAGTGGGAACGATGGGCCTGACCCCTAATTTCTGTTCCAATTCCTCCACTGTACTTTCACTGGGTTCTGCCAATCCTGAATTCTCCCCTTTTTGTCTTCAACATCATATTAACATATCATTTCTCCCTAAAGTAGAACTACAGTACCTGACAGCATTAAGGTTTAGATTTCCAAAAACACAAAGAGATTCTTTACATGACAAAAAATACCAAAAGTGGCTCAAAAATGGTCTTTTTTTTCAGATGAAAGTGCATGTTTCTAATTAAATTATCATGTCAACCAGAAAAAAAAAATTTGATGAGGAGCAAGTAAACATTACTCCACTGATTCTTGTTCTAGCTATAAAAAAAATAAAAAGTAAACAACAAACAAAAAGGCTATAACAAAGGGAAATAAACAGCCATGCCTTAGATTTACATGGCTTGTTAATGGGCAGTTTTTTATTTATTGCCACTTTATAGATAAGCACTTGAGTCACAAAGAGATTATAGACAAAAATCTCTTCAGGATGAAGAAAGTAAGGTACCAAAGTATATATATTTGGATATACATCCTTTATCCTTTATACATTGTCCTTTATTCTTCACATATAAAGAATATGTATCCTTTATATACATATATAAAGGATAAGGAATTGAGTATTATATATAAAAGATAAAGGATAAAGAACAATATATATATATATATATATATCCTAAAGGATAAAGGTACAAAGAGATAAAGTGGCACACCCTTTTTAGCAGAAACACCAAGTCTTGGATTGAGTTGAATTGGGTGTTGTGACTTCTTTGTGCACCGCCAAGTTGCAACACTAGATGAGGACACACTTCTCCCAGAGTTAAAGGATGACTGCTGGCTCTCTGAACGAGCATGACTAAAACAATCAATCTTAACAATCAATGAGTGTTAGAATCTCACTCCTCCCATCTCCCTAGCTCCACACCATACTCACACTGCCATCCGCGACTGCTGCCCTGCGAGGCACGCTGTCTTCTGTGACGTGAGAGCTTCCTCGTGCTGGAGTTCATTTCAGTCCATTTGGCAGCACTATGATTTCTAACAACTCTCTCACACACACACATACAAAAAAAAAAAAAAAACAGTTGTAATGATCTCATGAAGTAGATAATTTTAGAGAAACTTTTTCTAAGTTTTCCTGACAGTTGAGCCTTTCAGTCCTCTGATGGTTACTTTCACCTGTCAACGTCAGCTCAGGTGGGCCACAGGGTTAAACATGATTTCTTTCTTGGTGTGTCTGTGAGGGTGTTTCTTGATTCGATTAACATTTCGATCAGCAAATGGAGAAGGCAGATTGCCCTCCAGGATGTGGGTGGGCCTCATCCAATAGAATAAAAGGCTAAGTAAATAAGAAAGAACTCTCTCTCTGCAGACTGAGCTGGGACACCCTTCTGCCTCCTGACTGACTGGAATAGCATCAACTCTCCTGTTCTCAGGCCTTTGGACTCAGATTGGAACTGGGTCACCAGCTCTCCTGGGTCTGGACTACCCAGCCTCCATGATTGTCTGACCGATAGCTTATTATACATGGGTGCGTGTTTGTCTACTGTCTCCTATTGATTCTGTTTCTCTTAAGAACCCTGACAAGTACAAGTCCCCAAACAGAATCCTGCATAATATCACAGCTGACTACTTGAATAATCAATCAACCAGTATCCTGGGCTATTCATCAGTTGATTGGTTAGTTTCGTGAGTACTTAAATACTTTGACAAGAAGCCAATTAAATAATAATTGGGTGTGTAATAGTATAGGATGTTAGGATATTAGAATTAGAAGAACCTAGAACCCCTCATCAGGACATTTTAGAGATTACCTACACCCAACCCCTCATTGTACACATGCGGAGACAAAATTATAGAGGTTAAGAGACTTACCCTGGCCAGAGTTAATTAAAGACAAGACTGGAAGTCAAACACGGGTCTCCAGATTGTCTACCCAATCCTCTCTTCACTGCATTACATTGTTGTTTTTATAGTTATAGTTTCTCTGAGGTCTTTGCCCTTTCCCTCCTGGTCTCATGAGAGAATTAAGAACATAAGACACTAAACGATAGCAACGCAAGGATGTAATCTACTCCCTTGTAGAATGGAACAAAGCTTAACTATAGATCTTTCCAAATAGCAGTCAGCTAGCAGCACACAGCTACTAATCACTGATACTGAATGATTATATTCAGAAGACAAAAACTTCCCAGCGAAAATTATGGGGATTATAGTTCTTAAAGATACATATTTTACTGCCTCTACACTTACCTGACCTCAAAACATTTTTCCAAATATTTAGCAGACAAAGCCCTTCTTTTTCGGATAATTTCACAGTGACCAACAGGAAAAAGTATTAAGAAATTTGATTAACTCCACGATTCAAAGTTATGAAGCAAAGGCTTGGGATGAGTGACTCAAAGTATAATCCCCACTGTCAGGGGCCAGCTGTGGTCTCAGGGGGAGGTTTCAGCTGTGAGATCCCCAAGAAGAGGAAAGCATGCAGAGTTACCATCAAGAGGAGAATAACAGTGGCTTTATTTTACACACCTGTCAGTTATATAGGGTTCCAGGCAAAATGGCGCATGTCACGCCAACGTAATGTGCGCGTGCGTGTTCAGCACTATTATCTAGTCATGCTGAAGTAACTATATACACATCTGTGGCTGCATGGAATGAATGGGTGTACATCTGTAACTGCATGGGAAGGGCTGGGTCATGTCCCCACCGCCAGCCTGTACGTCTTCTGGGCCCCACACTCCACACCCGACAGGGTGGTGGTGCGCGGCTTGATCCAGAGAGCATTGCATTGGGCCCAAAGACCACAACAGGAACAAAGGGCGCAACAGGTGACTATTAGTGCTCCAGCCACACAGGGGAGGATGGTCAATACCCATCTCCAGGAGGAGCCCAGTGAGTTCCAAAAGGTTGTAAGCCAGTCCTCCTGTAAGGCTTGAATAGCTTGTACCTCGCATCCATCTCCACTAAGTCTTAATGTACCTGCTGCTGGTGGTCTGGAATGTATACACAGCATTCTACGTGGAGACGAGCACTCATTACACCCTGGGCAGCCCTGAGGTTAGCTAATGTTTTCTAATCTGCAAAACCACCTTCCACCTCTAGGTTATTTCATCCACTAAAAGGGAAAGAGCCAGATGGGATGGATTTAAAGCTTCAGCAACATGTTGGGTTAAGGCCTCCACCTGTAGCTCAACATCTATAGTACCATCCCCCTAGAATACACAAAGCTAAAGGGCAAAACCACCATATGACCTGGCACACCAGTTGCCAGCTGTGATATACATGGTCCCAGTTATTAGGCTTATGGGAAAGAGTCGGGAGTATTTGTCCCTGTATGTATGGCCTTCCTCAGGTACACCTTCCTGACCAATGGGCAGGAAGGTACAGCAAGCCATAATGTTCAGAAACCCAGAGATAACCATTTAGGAGAAAATCAGTGGGATTGGTCCCCATTAGTTTCCACCCATTCCACCACCAGTTGGTACCTGGTAAATGAGTAATGTTCTGACATAGTTCTTGGGGCAGCCATCCAGAGTTTTGATTGGTCACAGACCGACTTGCCTGTTCTATACAAAAAGGTGCTATGCTTACTCGCTCTACGTGTTCCCCTGTGAACCAGCCCCACCCATTTTCTATAGCATATCCCAACAAGGGGCAAGGAGGGGAGATTTGTTACAGTCTCAGCCCAACAAGTCCTCTATTGCATGGTGTCGTTCATCCCATTCTGGGTTTCTGTGGTTCCAGGTTCGTAAGGTAGTCTAGTTGTTTGCTGTAGTGAGGGAGATTTACCACAGGAGAACTTCAGCTGCTTCCATTGGTAACTTGGTGCAGACCCAGCAATGAGAGGTGTTGTGCAGTCTCACAAAGGTATGTGCCTAGGAAAGCAGGCTAGTCCTTGCTGTTACCCCGAAGGGTAGGACAGGGCAGAAAGAGATACCATCACAGGCCTCGAACATGCGATCCTCCGGTCTCACCCTCCCAAGTACTGGGATTACAAGTGTGCACCACCACGCCCGGCCAGGTTGCTCATTTAAAAGCCTCACTGCCATGGACACTTTTGCCCACCACCTCTTCCAATGGGGGGCCAAGGCCTGCAACTTCTCTTTGAGGAGTTGATTAAAGTGTTCAATCATTCCGGCCACTTGGGGGCGGTAGGGAACATGCAGCTGCCACTGTTTGTCACTGTCCTTAGCCCAGGTCTGCACCTGTTAGTCTGTAAAGTACCTCTGTCACTTGCCACTACCTCGCTGACAACGTTCATGGGCAGCTCAGTACATCGCTAGCCAGCCTACACTACAAGATAGGCAAAACCCAAACCTGTAGCCAAATCCACAGCCCTCATTAATATACTGGAGACCCTGATATGTTGGCAGTGGGCCAATATAAACAACCTGCCAATTAATTAGAGTCTGATTCTCGGCTTGTGCACCAGTCAGACACATTCTGCAGCTGCTGCCGCAAGAATGGCATGGTGGTTATACTAACCAGTTGAGTTATTTCAATCGGGTTCAGCTCAGTATTATCGACCCATCACCCCACAGATGGAACAATTATGCAGGGACCATTTCCCCTATTTCCTGCTTACATTGCTTTGCCAAATTGTGTAACTCCATAGGCATATATTGAGTCAGAGTGGTGTGGCAGGTGGATTGTCAGGGTCTCACAACCCCTCTCCCAGGGGCCAAAGGCTCTTCTACTTCTCCTTCTGTCTTATCAGGGGGCAGGCCTGTCCAAGGGAGCCTATCAGATTCCTGTAGTGAAAAGCCGGAGCAGACTCTTTCAGGACATGGAGAATTCATTTGGTGGCCATCACAGGTTGTTCTAAATCTTCTTCCTGTCACTACATCAGTGATCCTCTTGCATTAGCTCCTGAATTTCATGGCTGGTGTACCGCAACACTGCTAGGAGCATCCAGGCCACCTGTGCGGCTGCCTCTTGGTGTGCCACTGGGACATTTGGCTCCAGCACCTACGATGCCCTCCAGACTTCATCCAGCTGGGGACTTACCTCGTCCCAATCCACTGGTGGGATCCACACCACCAGATATTCTGCTACCAGGAACCACAGTGAGGCTGGGGGGTCACATCTCCTCCACCTTGGGTTGTTCCTCCTGGGGGTGCTCCTCCAGAGGGCCACTGGGGGCACTCACCTCATCTTGCTGACTACACCAAGTGTCCAGGGCCCTAACGTGGGCCAGCTGAGGTTGCAGGGGATATTTCGACAGTGAGATCCCCAGCAAAATGAACAAACAAGGAGTCGCTCTCCAGAGAACAAACAGCAACTTTGTTCTACAGACTCATCCCTTATATAGAGTTACAGGCAAAGTGGCGCCTGTTATGCCGGCACCACGAGTGTTACATATTATCTAGTCATGCTCATGTAACTATATACATATCTGCAGCTGCACAGGATGGACGGACGGACGGACGGACGGGGTTGTGTCACGGACGGGGTTGTGTCACGGACGGACGGGGTTGTGTCCTCACCACCAGCCTGTACTTCCTGTGGCCCCACAGACCCTCACCATCATCTTCCAAAAGCATTCTCTTGATCTCTGTTCCATTAAATGAATTATTTACACACACATGCACATATATTTATAACATAACAGTGCATCATAAAGTCACTGGAATTACATCATCCACACAGTCTCCAAGTTGTATTTCAACTATTACCAACATGGGTTATCATTTTAAAATCCTTTTAAAGCAATTTCTTTTGTTTGCATGCTTAAGATCTCTAATCACTCAGTCAAAAGTCACATTGCCTTTGGAAAGTACTCCTTATTTTCTCCTGTAAATCTGTATTTTTATATGGCTATCTTATAAAGCATCGGCAATGATCAGTGATCAAACAGAAAGGGGAATATTTTTCACTGGATCAGTAGAATTAGGCCCTGAATCTTACCACCTGTGCATGCACGTGTGTGCCTAAACTCTTTCTAGTGGGGTGCTCTCTCTTTCTCTCTCTCTCTCTCTCTCTCTCTCTCTCTCTCTCCAGTTCTCCCCTGGGAATGCCAGCACAGAGGCAGAACTCAGTTAGGTTTCTATGGATTCCACTTTTATTAAATGAATCCCAAAATACCTTAATTATGGCAATCATATATGAATTAAATTAGAAGATTTATTTATATATGAATTAAGTTAGAAGAATTTGCTGAGGGGGTCCATTTTTCTGGCAATTCTAAATATAAGTACTGCTCGTCTCAGTAAAAAGGCCTTCCTATTGGTACAGTCTTTATTTGCATGGCTTGGGAAGAAGCACAACAATAAAGTCTTGGTAGAAAACAGATGATCCAATATAGTCTACAGCATGCCCTACGCAGGTGGGTGCGGCCAGGGGGCACATTGAGCACTGGCACCAATTATAACCAGAAAGGTCACAAGCAATACCCACATGGATAATCCAGAGATAAACAATGGAGAGTTCATTACATTGCTAACAATGTAGACACCACTTATTTCTCCAGTTTAATAATATTTGTATATAAAACCCACCAGCAAAGGTAAACATACATTTTGGGTACAACTAAAATGTGATCATTCCCTAAAATGATTACAACATTCAGAAAACTATCTTCAATGTCTGACCCTCATCCTGTTTAACATATCTCCCCTCACTTTACCAAATGCCCTTCACATCATGCGTCTTCCTCCTGCTTCAACTGGCCGAGCAAGGCCATACTTTTTGTGTATTAGGTAATTCTTTCCTACCATATTTGCCAAAAAAGCATGTTAAGTTTCTCTTGGTCTTATGTTGTTTCTTCAGGTTATGTTAAAGTTGGAAGATATCAGTCAAGCTGCTCTATTTATTTATTTTGACACTCAGAAATAGTTTTCCTTGCTACGGAGTGGAAGCATAATTTAAACATCTGCTGCTGAAGCACGCATCTTTGATAGAAGGCATACCCACTGGCACAGCCATCAGCATTCCCAAAAATAAATACTCCACACACTCTAAACACATTCGTACCACACATTGAAAATGAAAGGAACAGATTTCCTTTTGGATCTGAGATAAATGTATCATTTCCCTGGAAAACAAGACTCAGCCAATCTGTCAAAATTATTGGGTTTAAAATAGGAAGCCTTTTGTTTTTTCCTTCAACCTACTGGATTTAAGATACTTGGACTTCATATAACAGAGATTTAAATAGCTTTTGTGTGCATGTTGCCATTCACAAAACAAGGAATACAAGCACCTGCTTTTAAATTGTTCTCCGAATGTTCTCAGGAAGCCAGAAACATCTAAGCCAGGGAGCCCACTCCAGGACTTCTAGCTCACTTGTAAATTACTAGGACTTCAACCAAAATTCAATGCAAATTACATCTGCAATATTTAGACTGAGTTTAATTTCATGTTCAATCTACCAGCCAAAAATATTAAGTTATGAAGACATTCTGAAGTTATAATACCAGGCAACTTCTAGGTAGCCCAGGTAGAATTCTCAAATTAACAAGGCTCAGAGTACTTGCTCTCTAACATATTAAAGATAAGTAGACCCAACCCCTGGGCTCTGCTACGGCTTCATCTACAGCTCTGTTATTCATCTTCAAAAATCAACAAAAGAGAGCCAGGCGTGGTGGCGCACGTTTGTAATCCCAGTACTTTGGAAGGTGGAGACCGGAGGATTCGGGTTCGTGGCCAGCCTCAGCTCTCTCTCGTTCTCTCTCTCCCTGTCTCTCTCTCCCTCTCTCTCTCTCTCTCTCTCTCTCTCTCTCTCTCTCTCTACCTAGTGAGGCCCTCCGCAACTTTGTGAGACCCAGTTTCAAAATAAAGCATAAAAAAACAGGGCCGGGGGTGTAGCGCGGAGGTAGACACCCCTGGTTTCAATCCCCGGTACCACAAAAAAAAATCAACAAAAGATAAAAGTTTCTTTTTTAACACTTAATAAACAGCAAGCATACCCTCTCTGGATTTATCTTCATTTTTTTAAATTGATAAGAGAATACATATACAATAGTGAATTCTCCATTTAAAAGAACTCTCTTCAACATAGTATCCTGGAAAGTTTTTCTATCAAGAGAAAAGTGATTTCACAGATATGCCTGAATAAATAAAAGAAATTTTCAGTTGTCTGGAAAAAAAAAGGTCTCTGTAGTCAATGAACCAGAAACAATGACTGTTTGAAGAAACACAGCTTTTGTTAGCTACTCCACTGAGCTCTGGTCTAGAAGCAAAATCTTAAGTCTCTTCCTGTCATATACTGTAGAAACGAAAACACTCATAAAAAAAACTCTCTGGGTTTTTTTTTCCTATGAAAGTACTGGAGTCATATGGAGTCCACATTTGAATTTAAATACATTCTTTTGTCTTAGCATTTTATTGTCATTTTAACTTTTATGTTAATCTACAGATTTATACCTTTGCTTATTTTTATTGGCTATGGGTTTGGATTTTTAGGGGTGTCATGTGACTTTTTTATTTAATAAATGTTAGAAAGACCCAGTTCTCTCTGCCACTATGAATGTGTTGAGACATGGCCTTCTTCACTTCTCCTGTCAAATAACTAAGTCCAGTCAACAGGCACCAGCTGTAGGACCAGTCGTAACTGCTCCACACATGACTCCCCTCTCTGCTTGGTGCACATAACCCTACTCCTCCTCCATTTTTTCCCCCGATTCTACCATGACTCCTGGTCTTTCTTCCAATTGTGTGGTTCTTGGTCGCTGCTAAATGACTTAAATATACATTTTTGTGTGTTTTCTTCTCACTCTTGAGTGAGCTTAAATTTCCCTTTTACCCTTTTCTTGGCCCATTTCATCTCTGCTTCTCCACTTCCAATTTGAAGATAGCTGGTTATCTTACATGAGTTTATATAATCCCGATAAAGAATAGTTTCTCTGGTTCTTGCAGAGATGGGCTTATTTTCAGAAAATAATCAAAAGAAACTAAATTTTAATAAGTTGAGCAAGCACTACACACACACACACGTATGGTTTTTCCAAGACTCAATGAGTTAGGGGAGCTACACTAGGTTATACTTCATATATAAACATGTCGAGATGGTAAAGTCAAGTTTTAATTATTGTCCTAAAATACCTTTTTTATGTGATTCAGCCTAAGGAGGTGAATAAAACACATTTAGTATTATCCAGGACTTCAGAGAGAAAAATTGAAAGTCAAATTTCCGAGTTCCTGGAAGCTACAGTGGTCCTCTCTTATCCATGGGGGATAAATTCCAGGGTTACTAGTGGATGCCTAAAACCATGTACTAAACCTTTCTTTGCTATATGGTGAGCCCTAGTATACAGTCAATATAGTAAAATCCATGGACTTAATTAAGGCCATTGGGGTGTGTGTGTGTTATACTATCTAAAATAACTATTTTCATACCTGAATTAACTGAAAAGAAAAACATCCAATCCCTTAGGATTGTCCTACAGTAGTATTATATTAACATACATTTCCAAAACAACAATAAAAAAACTAGCAAAGAAAGATCCCATGCTCAGCTCCCATCTGGTAAGTTGTTGCACGCAGATCTGCACTAGGTATAGAGTTCCTTTTTTTTAACGTGCTTTTATTGGTGCATTGGAGTCCTACATCACAGTGAATATCAATTTGATGTTAACATACATGCACACAGCTCTTAGTGTCCCCCCGCTTCCCCCCACCCGTATGAAGTACCAAGAATGATGTTGGTATATTCTCACATGCACATATTGTTTATGATAGTAATTCCACTGATTCACTTCTTTCTTGCCCTTCCCCTTCCCTTGCCCCACTGAGGGTTCTCCTGAGTTCTGAGTGGAGGACGGGCTAACATCAGCTGCTCTTTAGATCCTGACATACTGCACATAGGAATGCACCACTATGATTCTCACTACCATGTATGAAGATGGAGGAGGGGGAGGGATGGGGAGGGAAAAACACCGGGTAAGGTTGTGTACATGTATGAACATATCGCTTTGAATTTCAGTATGATGCATAATTAAAATGGACCAGTAGAAAACTTTTTAGAAATAAATCCTGACAGCCAGGCATGGTGGTGCACGCTTGTAATCCCAGTACTTGGGAGGCTAAGACAGGAGGATCACAGTCCTTGGGAGGCTGAGACAGGAGGATAGCAGGAGGCCAGCCTCAGCTACTTAATGAGGCCCTCCACAATTTAGTGAGACCCTGTTTCAAAATAAAGAATAAAAAAATAGGACTGGGGGTGTAGCTCAGAGGTAGAATGCCCCCGGGCTCAATCCCCAGTACCGCAAAATAAAAAGAAATCCTAACATATTGTCACCTGTTGCTTTATGCCAAATTACTTCAGCCAAAAGCAAGACACATGAAATTCTTGTTATTAAAGGTACAGGTCCTGAAGTAATTACTCAACTTTGAAACACTAAGTGCCATCTAGCTTAGTCTAACCTTGTAAAATTTTAAGCAGATGGATCATCTATATATAAAGTAAAATATTTTCCCACTATAATTATGCTCCTAACAGAGAACAAAAAAATTTAAAACAGGTTCTTTGGCAACAGATAAATTTTAAAAGATAGAATTCTCTTCAAAATATTCAACAGACTACATTTTTTAAAGGACATAATTGTTCAGCAAGCAACTACCCATTGTATGAACTTGAATGTGCCTACCCCGGAGTATTAGAGGCCCTGGGTATTTGAGTAGCATTAGGTTTTTACAAACACATCAACACTTATGTTCAAATAAACATTTTTGTCTCCTCCAAATATCTCATCTAATAGTCATCTTGGGAGGCCTTAAGCTTATTTCAAAAATCTAACTTGAGTGAGTTTTGTAAGTCATGTGGAATGACCTTCATAGCCAGTAGAATTTTGAATATTATCACTTTGAAGTTACCCTTTAAAACTTTTACAGCCACAGAATGATAGAGAGAAAATGTGTCTTTGAATAGTCTAAGTCCGTTCCTCATACTACACACGAAAAAGGAAAGCATTAGCAAGATAAGTAATTTGCTTAATGTCATAAAGCCAGTTTCACTATTACCTAGAACTAGTTACGAGATTCAGAGATAAAACATGATCTTACCTGAAACTCTTTAATATCTCTTATTAATAATATCCATCAGGGAAGACAAGCCACGGAGTTCATCTGATTACCTATGCTCTTCAAATATACTTTCAAACCACACAGCTAAAGACTACGAACAAAAATATCCACAAAGAGAGTCAAGTCAGTGTAATTAAAATCATGATAGATTTTTTTGCTTTGAATTTGCAAATACACAAATTCAAGTTTTGAGAAGTGCCGCCAAGAGTAAGTAAAGTGAGATGCCTTTTCATTGCTTGTGAAAAATCTAAGAGTTTTTTTTCTCCTTGAAATCCCTTTGAAAAATAATTACCACAGGCTGAAGGTGTAGCTCAGTGGTACATCACCTGCCTACTTTGCATGAGACCCTGCATTTTATCCCCAGCACCACAAAAAAATTTACATTTATGTACATATTACCACACACGCATGCACATATACACCCCAAAGGTCATAATTAACTTTATGGATTTTGATGCAAAAATTGACTTCAATGTATTTATCCCTAAGGAAGTAATCAATAATCAAAGAAACTGACCAATCTTTATCTACAAAAATGCTCATCACAATATATAACAGCAAGTAATAATAATCAGAAGCAAACCTCACAGACCATCAAAAAGGAATGACCCAAAAAAACTGCAGAGGAGTTAACTGATAGACTACTATGCAACCATTAAATATTATATTTTAAGAATAATTTCAGAGACATGGAAATAAAGAATCACAATACTACATAAATTTTGTTTCTGACAGTGAAATAGCATCATTTTAGTACATATTTATGGGGTATACAATATGTGATTTCAGTACATGTATACTGTGTACTGATCAAACCAGGGTGACTAGCCTACCCTTCTCCTTATTTTTTTATGTTTGGAGGCTTTGAGCTCTTCCCATCTAATTCTTCATAAAATATACAGTGGATTATTATGAACTATAGTCCATGAACTGTGCTGTAGAACACCAGACCTCATTCCTTCTATCTATGTTTTGGTACCCACTACCCAAATGTCTTCTATTGCTCTTCCTCCCCACCCTTCCCAGCCAGTAATACTCACTAGTAAACATTCAGATTGACTATTCGTTAGCTTCCACATATGAGAGAGAACATGTGATACTTGTAGTACTTGTCTTTCTGTGTCTGGTGTATTTCACTTAATACCCTCCAGCTCTACCATTTTGCTGCAAATGATGGGATTTCATTCTTTTTCATGGATGAATAATATTCCAATATATATATATACCACAGTTTATTCATTCACCCACTGGTGAACATCTAGGTTGATTTGAGATCTTGGCTTTTGCAGGTATGCCTTGATGTGTTGATTCTATCTCTTTGGGGTATATAACCAGAAGTGGGATCACTAAATCATATGGTAGATCTATTTTTAATTTTTTTTTTGAGAATCTTCCGTTCTGTTCACCCTAATGGCTACTCTAATTTCCATTCCCACCGATACTGTATGAGTTCCCTTTTCTCCACATCCTCACCAGCATTTGTTGCTTTTTGCCATTTTGATTATAGCCATTGTAACTGAGGTGAGATGTTATCTGATTGTGGTTCTGATATACATTTCCCTGATGGATAATGATGTTGAGTATTTTTTCATATATTTTTGGCCACTTGTATTTCTTTGTTTTTTTTTTTTGTTGTTGCTTTTGGTGTTGTTTGTTTGTTGTTGTTTTTGAAAATTGTCAGCCAGGCATGGTGGTGCATGCGTGTAATCCCAATACATGGGAGGCTGAGACAGGAAGATCACAGGTTCGAGGACAGCCTCAGCAAATAATGAGACTCTCATTAACCTAGCAAGACCCTGTTTCAAAATAAAAATAAAATAGGGCTGGGGGTGTAGCTCGGAGGTAGAATCCCCTGGGTTCAATCCCCAGTGCCACCAAAAAAAAAAAGAAAGAAAATTGTTTATTCAGATCATTTGCATGTTTTTAATTGGCTTATTTTGTTGTTGTTGCTGTTGCTGCTGTTGAATTTTTAAGTTCCTTGTGTATTGTGGATATTAGTCCTTTGTCACATGAAGACTTCACAAGTACTTTCCCCCATTCCATAGGCATCTCTCTCTTCTCTCTCTATTTTTTTTTTTTTTTTTTTTTTGCTGTACCGGGGGTTGAACGCAGGGGCGTTCTACCTCCGCGCTACGCCCCAGGCCCTATTTTTATACTTTATTTTGAAACCGGGTCTCACAAAATTGCGGAGGGCCTCACTAAGGAGAGAGAGAGAGAGAGAGAGACAGGGAGAGAGAGAGAGAGAGAAAGCTGAGGCTGGCCGTGAACCCGGATCCTCCGGTCTCCGCCTCCCAAAGTACTGGGATTACAAGTGTGCGCCACCACGCCTGGCCTCTCTTCTCTCTATTGATTGTTCCCTTTGCTGTGCAGAAGCTTCGTAGCTTGATTCAGTCCCACTTGTGTATTTTTGTTTTCGTTGCCTGCGCTTTGGGGGTGTTAACCAAAAACACCTTGCATATACCAATGTCTTAAATTTGTTTCCTCTGTTTTCTTCTAGTAGTTCAATTTGGGGCCTTATGTAGGTCTTTGGTCCATTTTGAATTGAATTTTGTAAAAGGTAAGAGATGGGAGTCATTTCAGTGGTTCAACTGTGGTGGGTTATATGTATCCAGAAATTTATCCATTTCTTCTAAGTTTTCCAATATGTGGGCATACTTATTTATAATATTCCGTTGTCTTCTTTTCCACTCTGATTTTATTTATTTGGTTCTCCTCTCTTTCTCCTGATTGGCCTAACTATAGGCTTATCAATTTTTTTGATCTTCTCACAAAACCAATTCTATGTGTAATTAATCAGCTCCATAGAGATCAGCACCCCTAGCAACAAGGGCTGCAGTGGGGGGAGGGTGACCTTAGCCCCCTGCAGGCTTCCATCCCGCTAATTGTTTATTAATGTAGTTGCAACCTAAGGATGTTTAGGGATGAGGAGAAATTGAAAGGTTTCTTAATATGCATAAGTACAGCCCAAAATAAGCATATAAGTTCCAGCTTAGAGTTAAATTCTGAGATCCCAAAATTCTTAAGTCCTTTATCTAGAGCCAAAATGTCAGAAAAGCCCTTCTCAGCAATTTGCTACTGACAGAGTGGGTACTTAGACTTCAAATGAAAGAATACTTATCCTCAGAAAGAGGGAAAGAACCAAGATCCTGGAAGGAAAATCTTTCCCTGCTATGCACTTGAGTTCCTTAACACTCACCAAGTTTAATGCCTCGTCTTTAGGGAGTCATCCTGATTCCTCTATAAAATGGAACATACGGCTATTACTAACTCTGGTTAACATCCCACAGGAAAACACACTGTCCTGACGAAACACTGTCAAAACTAGGGCTAAAAAGCAAATCATTTGCATACACTCTTCATTAAAACATACCAAAATAGCTCCTGGTAGAGTATGGACATTTTAAAGAGATCAAATTTAATCACAAGTCCAAAAATAACATTTTCACTTCTGAGCATAATGGGCAAATACCCTGCATATACTACACAGCCCAAAGTGCACTGAACTAATTGACCATGCTTGGTTTTGAAAATGGAAATAATAAGATATTCTCCTAATTCCACCATCCTACAGAAACAGTATTTACTAGCTCCCATTTCATAAGGCCTGCAGGGGCGCACAGTAGTTCTCCTGGCATTTCAAGTCTTGCCCAATTTCAGTTCACTGTGGAGTGCTGAGACCCAAAATACAAGAGCAGTCTGATGTACAATCAGCAAACAACAGTTGACATTGGTCTTGAGATCTGCACCCACAAATCCAGAGGCCATTCTCCACATCTGAAGTGATGCCAACAAGATGTCGCAGCAGCCACAGGACTGACCCCCAAACAGCCAAGATCCCCACCACAGACACACACCACTGCCAGCTTCTCCAGGCAAGAGCCAAAGAGTGAACACAACCAACCACTGCCCACGACGAACACATCTGGCTCAGGATACCATGAAATGAAAACAGCATACTATGCTATCAAAAAGTTCTAATAGCCAGGGCGTGGTGGCACACGCTTGTAATCCCAGTACTTGGGAGGCTGAGACAGGAGGATCGCAGGTTTGCGGCCAGCCTCAGCTACTTAGTGAGGCCCTCCGCAACTTAGTGAGACCCTGATTTAAATTAAAAATAAAAAATAGGGCTGGGGGTGTAGCTCAGAGGTAGAATGCCCCTGGGTTCAATCCCCAGTACCACAAAAAAAAGTTCTAATAATATCTGAAATGAATAAAATACAGGAAACACATCATAGCCCTATCTTAATGTGGGAGGTCTGTTACACTCAGCTATTAGCTGATAGATAGGTTAAGCAATGGGTCAATAGAAGATAAGATAAACTCACATACATGTTTGATAAGGACTAATTTTAAGTAATTAATATTAAATTATATGATATTCTGGGAAAAATACATCATGTCATATTGTCAGCCTCTACTTATTCTTTCTTCCTATTGTGGGTAAGCTGTCCAGTCTGACATACCAGATACAAATCTTTTTAAAGTTCATCTTTATTATATCAATGATCAATAGGCAATTACAAACAGAGACTCTGATCAAACAAAATATTTTTGCAATACATCTTCATTAGGAAGAAAGATGACAAAAGCTAATAGTAGTATAAGACAGCGTTTCAGAAAACAAAGTCCACTAACCACCCACGTCAGAATCATTCAACGTGTTTCTAAAAACGAATAATCCTAGCTACGATCTGGGACATATCGCAAAAACAAAAAAAAATTGTTTTTCAAATGTCTTACTGAAGTCCTGGGAGTTAGCATTTTTTTTTTTTTTTTGTGGTACCGGAGATTGAACCCAGGGGCGTTCTATCTCCGTGCTACACCCCCGGCCCTCTTTTTTATACTTTATTTTGAAACTGGGTCTCACGAAGTTGCGGAGCGCCTCACTAAGTAGAGAGAGAGAGAGAGCTGAGGCTGGCGGTGAACCCGGATCCTCCGGTCGGGTCTCCGCCTCCCAAAGTACTGGGATTACAGGGAGTTAGCATTTTTAAAGGCTCCTGAGTCTTAGGCACAGTAAGGTTAGAGAACGGCTGCTGTGAGAGACATCCAGACTCCAGAGCTCATCCATCTTCCCTCATTAAATCAATGACTCTCCTTCGCCAATGCTGGATGACTCAAAATAAACTGCTCTCTCCATTCAGTTTATCTAAATCAATGGCCTCAATCACTGTTCATTACATTTTCCTAAATATATAATCCAAATCTGTTTTCTCAAAGACATCGTTTGCACAGTTAGTATAATTTGTTTTATGTGAGACGATTTATACACAGATGTTTAAGTGTTAAGTCCTAAGCCTGGCTGCCTGCTGAGCTGGCTTCTGAATGGAGACCTTTGAGTAGCAATTGAAGAAAATATATACAACCATAAAATAACTGCTAAGTAGAAAATAAATTTCATAAGATTAGATCGTCCATTACAGCCTCTGAACTTCATAATTATTTAATTATAGATGATCGTTATTTTAATTTTGTAACGTTCCAGAAATATAACCGATAACTTCTAAAAACAACATATATATGAGGCCAATAAATAAAGATATATTAATTAAATGTTTAACAAAAATGACAATATAGAGGGTAAAATATGCATTGAATAGATAATTAAATATTCTTTATTTCGTGGTAAATTTGAGCAATTGCAAAAATGCCTTTTACATTATTTTTTAATCATCTTTCATTTTTAAGTTGCTATTAATAGTAGACAGTTCACACAAAGAATGGGTTACCATGGCAGAAAATAGGATAGAAATAAGATAGGACCAATAGAACTTAAACATATCCTGCTAAGATTCTTATTAACTCTGAATAAGGAAAAATTAGAAATTAAAGCCAGACCCCTCCATTTAAATTCATCTTAATGTATATCACTTCATTCCCCCAATATAACTTCAGCAATTCTCAAATCGATCCTCTCAGAGTCAGACATAGTTTTAAAGTCTAAATTAATATTTTCTATACTTAAAATTGTTAGGGGATGGGGACAAAACTCAGTGGTAAAGTGCTTGCCCAGCAAGCACAAGGCCATGGTTCAATCTCCAGCACCACAGAAAGAAAAGAAAAAGAAAGAAAAGAAAAGAGAAGAAAAGAAAAGAAAAAAAGAAAAGAAAGAAGGAAGGAAGGAAGGAAGGAAGGAAGGAAGGAAGGAAGGAAGGAAAGAAGGAAGGGCAGACTAGAAATATGGTACCCATAACTAGATAAACTATAATAAAGATGCTTTGTCTGAAAAGCTTAGCATTATACAGAAGCATGATTCATTTGCATCAGAAAATTACAGTCCATAAAATGATTTCAGTAATGTAAATTTGAGCATAAAACAAATGAAACTCTATCAACCAACACCCTAATTCTATTAGTTAATAAAAAATTTAGTTTCTGTCCCTATCATCTAAAGAAGTAGTTGACAAGCAGCAACACAGAATTTTAACAACTCTTAAAAGCAATTCATAAACTCTTTTCCTGTGCTATTTTGGTTATAAATTCTGGTGATTATTGTTTTCACAGATATTGGGGATTTTGTAATTAGAGAATTTTGCCACAGAACAAACTGAATGCTAGACTTGTGGAATGAATTAGGAACTATTTCCTTTGTTTCCATCTTCTGAAAGAGATTGTGGAAAATTTATAATTTTTTCCTTAAATGTTAGTAGCCTTCAGCAGTGAACCCATCTGGGCTTGATGCTTTCTGGGTTTGTTTGTTTGGTTTTGGTTTTTGTGGTACTGGTGATTGAACCCAGGGGTATTCTGCCTCTGAGCTACACCTCCAGCCCTTTTTAATTATTTTTTAATTTTAAAACAGGGTCTCACTAGATTGCTGAGGGCATCACTAGGTTGCTGAGGCTGACCTCAAATCTGTGATTCTCCTGTCTCAGCCTCCCAAGTACTGGAACCACAGGCATGCACCACCACATAGAACTTGGTGCGTTCAGTTTTTGATGATCTTAGGATTTTGATCTTAGAGAATATAGTGGGAATTTTTTTAACCTTTAATAAAAATTTAGAGGGACTTCTACTTCCATCCAACATGAGGTAACAAGGCCTAGATTTATTCTGTCACCTCAAACAAACAACAACAAACTAGACAAAACTTTGTGAAACAATGCCTTTCATGATACTGGAAACCAAGCAACAAACAACAGTGATTCCTAGCAGAAAGAAAACAAATCGATGTGCATCAATCACTATGATCAATCACTAGAACTTACTGCCTTGAGGGTTGCCCACCATCAACACAAGGAGGAGCACCCAAGCAAAGCCAAGAAGATCCCTGGGGTGGAGATGATGAAGTTGGGATCCAGTGTCTAGGATGCACCCAGGTAACTCCAGGTTCCAAAGCAGAGTGCTGGACAAGGAAAAACTGCAAGTGGAGAGAATTCCAGCTGTCTGTCTGGATAATCAGCCCAATGCTGATTAGCATATGCATGGGAGGTAGCTACTCAAGGCCAAGGAAAGAACTAGAACAGTACGTTATGAACTGAATGTTTGTGTCCTCAAAATTCATCTGTTGAAACCTGATCCCCAGTGTAATGCTATGTGGAGGTGGGGTTGTTGGGAGGTAATTAGGTCACAAGGGTAGGGGTGTCATGAGTGGGATTAGTGTCCCTATTAGAGGAGGCTTAAGAGCTAGATAACTCTCTTCCATGTAAGGATACAAGGAGAACATGGCAGTCTGCAGTTAGAGGAGAGCCCTCAGCAGGAACCAGCCATGCTGGTGCCCTGATCTTAATCTCAGGCTCCCAGCCTCCAGAACTCTCAGATCTGCGAAAAGCAAATTCTATTATGGAAAGTCACGCAATCTGTGGCACTTTTGTTATAGCAACCCAAACTGACTCAGACAAGCACTCAGTACTGAAACAGAGCCAGAAACAGTGCCTGCTTCCACCAACCAGAACAGAAACTCCATGATTCCTGGGAACTGGTAGAGTGCTCAGAAGAGTTTTGACTCAGTAAGGAGCAAAAATTGTCCCCGGAGTAAATGCTGCTCTGGTCCCACCTAACACCAAACAGTTCTCATGTTACTGAGGTGTGAAGCTGCATGGTGTCTTACAGCAAAGCAGACCCATTGCCTCTGGAGCATAAATGTCCCAGAAAAAAGTTCAAGACTCTTCATATAAATAGAAAAACATACAATAAGCAACAATATGCAATGTCTGGCATCCAATAAATAATTAACAGGCATGCAAAGAAGAAGGACAATATATCCCATAATGAGGAAGAATAAAGCAATCAAGTGAAACCAAGCCAATACTGACGGAGACATTAGAATTAGTAGACAACAATATTAAACCAATTAAAAGTGCATTGCATATGTTCAAAAAATTAAGTGAAGACATGGAAAACATTTTTTAAAAAGACACAAATTGCCAACCACAATGTCTGAGATGCATAACGCCCTGAGAAGGATAAATTAAATACTAAGTTCTGCAAAAGAAGAAAAAAAACTAGTAAACTTCAAAACAGCAATAGAAACTACCCAAAACAAACACAGAAAGAAAAAAGAGTCAAATAAATAAATAAAATACGACATCGGTGAACTGTGGGATAGCTCCAAGTGGCCTACTACAGGTGTAACCATCATCTGTGAAAAAGGGAAGAAGAGAAAAAAAATTTTTAAAAATGACTGTTGAAATATTTCTAAATCTGATGGGGCAGGTGGGGGGAGACTTGGGCTTTGGAGCTACAAACCCAAATCCCGTCCCGAGAGTTTACAGTCTAGTACAAGAGACAGACTTTCTTTTAATATACTTTTATTGGTGCATTATAGTCTCACATAGTGTAGTTCAGAGTGTTAGTGACATACACGCACACAGCACTTGTCGGGCTTTCCCCCGGCTCCCTCCCCACTCCCCCTGCTCCTCCCCATACAGGGTATTGAGATTGACATTGGTATTCTCACATATGTGCATAATGTCAACAGAAGTGATTCCTTCATTAATTCTCCCTCCCTCCCACTACCACCTCCCTCGCTCCACTGGGGTTTCTCCTCCCTTATCTGGAGTCCCTCTGGTATCCCAATTACTCCCTAGCTTCTGCATATGAAAGAAAACATATGACCCTTCACTTTCTGTGACTGGCTAATCTCACTTAACATAATTTTCTCCAGGTCCATCCATTTTCCTGCAAATGACATTTTGTTCTTCGTTATTGCTGAATAGAATTCCATTGTGTGTATATCCCATAATTTTGTAATCCAGTCATTTGTTGATGGACACCTAGGTTGGCTCCAGAATTTGCTATTGGGAATTGTGTTGCTTTAAACATGGATATGTATGTATCACTATAATATCCTAATTTCAGTCCCTTTGGAAAGATACTTAGAAGTGGTATAGCTGGATCATATGTTGGATCCATTTCCAGTTTTCTGATGATTTTCCTCACTGATCTCCATAGCAGCTATACTAATTTGCAATCCCACCAACAGTGTAGAAGAGTTCCTATTTCCCCACATCCTCACCAGCATTTATTGTTTGACTTCTTGATGACTGCCATTCTGCTTGGGGTTAGATGAAATCTCAGTGTAGTTTTTTTTTATGTTCATTTATTGGTGCATTATAATTATACATTTTGATATATGTCAGTGTATGAACATCATACATGCACACATTGCACATTTGATTCTCATCTCCCTGATGGCTAATAATATTGAACATTTTTTCATATATTCATTGGCCATTTATATTTCTTCTTTTGTGAGTGTCTATTTATTTCACTTGCCCATTTTTATTGGGTTATTTGTTTTTTAGCGGTAAGAGAAACAGACATTTAAAACCAAAAAACACAGTATCATTTGCTATAGAAGTATATGCAAGAAGGCAGGAATCACCAAGAAGGTGATCACTAAGTATTATTTTGAAAGATAAACCAAAATTCTCCAGGAAAAAGAAAAATCATAGGAATGAGTTTTGTCCCAGGAGAGAACATTAAAATGAGTGGCATGAATGAAAAGCGCTGTGGTGTGAAGTTGCACAGTGTCACTGAAGAACTGGCCCGTCACCTTTGGACATAAAGAGCATGAATGACAGATGGGGAAATGGGTTGGAGCTAATGCTAATGATAAAGGCCATGGTCATTGTCTTAACATTGTCTGTTAAGGGACTTCGATTGAGAGCTACAGGAAGCTAGTGCAAGGTTTTAATTAATTAGAGGAGTGGTTTAGTAAGATTTGCACTTTAGGAAAAGCATTGATGGAAGGTATAGCCATTGTCAGAACTAGAGTCGAGGAAGGTTTGAACTCAGGCAGGTGGAGAGTGGGGTAGCAGAAGGGAGGAAACACTCGTGTGTTTGCAGACAAATCCAGGTTGGCATTTAGGAGTTAAAATCAGTAAGTGTGGGTGACTACTGAATGTGAGGCAATGAAAAAGAAGGAATGAAGGAAGACTACCAGATGCTCCGTGTGGCCTGTGTAGGAACAGACAGGTGTGCTGCAGTGGCTCTGTGTCTTCTGAACAGAATGGCCCTCCATTCTGATCTCCTATCACTCCCATCTGCCTTCTGCCTTTCAGATACGTGTTAAAATACTTTGTTTATTTAAAAATCCCTCCCATTCTTCTCATTATATGCTTAGTTCATCATCATTGCCTGTCTCAGTTTAACACTTGCATGGGGGCAATGTGGTCAAATGCATAGACTTCCTCTGTCATCTTGGACTGACCAGCCTTGTACGAGGTAGTCAATGAAATTAATAGGTGCCGAATTCAGGGCTGACCCCCGGTGAAGCATTTCATTTACTGATGAAAAATTATGTCTACTTCTTAGCAAGTATAGCCCAAAATACTTTAGTTTCTATTTTGTCTTGGCATCTGGATTTCAGTAGCACAATTATTGTGGATATTATGGGTCAGATTAAATATAAGCTTTCAGAAGCACAATATTTCATCAACACTTCTCTCCTGTCATTTATTTTGCTGGTCTGCTTCACTTGGTTTAAGCAAGAGCTGCAGCCTGTTCGTTTCCATTTCGGTCTAGTGTGGATGTCCACTCCAGAGCACTTCTCATTTCCCCAGAACAAAGCCTTTGCTGAGCCCAGGGATCGTGGTTAGTGACCACACGAAATGGAAAGGGCAAGAGGACTGGCCAAGAGGACAAGAAACAGCTGGAAACCATTGCGGAAAGCTATAGAAATAAGAGAACATGACTAATACTCGATATCCAGTGTCACAAAATATTTTGGAAGTTCTGAGCTGTCTTCTCCTGGGTAACAACCTTACAAGTCTGTGAGGATCATCTACCTTAAGTTCTTTATGGAGTGAGGTGGTATCATAATACATATGAACCAAATCAAAACAGAATAGCAGTCATCAGCTAAGACTAAAATCTTACTGTGCAAAGGACGGACAAATGAAAGTTTCTCTGGGCAACGCAATGGCTCCCCCTTCATATTTTGTTGATTTAGTGTTTTGACTTTGACACCCAGTTTGAGAATTCTAGTCCAGACCAGTTGGAAACCGTAATACATTCTCCCAGGTCCACGAGTTCAGGGATACTTGCAGTTGAATTGCTGTCTAGCTTAATTCCCCGCTATTTTATGAATTGCCTCTCCAGTTTCTTGGTATCTCCAACAACAACAGGACCATATTTTTCAAGACACAGCAACTTCCTGTCAGATCCCACCAAAGGAAAATAATGGCACCATGAATACGCACATAGGAAAATAGGAATTTTGCCTTCAGGGATAAAGTTATTCTCCAAGCACATTAGAAACCGCATCCTGTTCCCCAAACTCCCTACTTGCCAACCTGAGTGTCCTGCTGGCCTCACAAGACTTCCGCTGACAGGTGACAAAACAGGTCAAGTTGGACAGAAGTAACGTTTCTCCTCCAAATTTTCAGAACTCTTGATGAGAAAAGAAAGGACACTTCAGGATCCTAACTTGAATGTGCTTCTCTAACACCTGAAGCCAAGAAGGGACTTCTGGGGATGGAATAGGGACTTTGTATAGTGTTATTATTTTGATCAAAGCAAAACTTATACATGTCAACTGCCACTCTCTGGTCATTAAACAGAGATGCCTTATATTCATCTATTTTAAAAAAAAACATATTTCTCACAACAAAAAAAATAATAACAGAGAAGCCAAAGGCATCTGTGTGGCCTCTATGAACAATGTTCAGTCCTAAGACTGTTAACTAAGAACGGTCTGTTAGCGAAGCCACTATCGCCGCAGCAGGTAGAGTTAGTGATGAGAAGGCTGTTCTGTGGTTCTCTAACTCACCATCTTAACTCATATTCATTATAAAGATTCCAGAGTCTTTCTAAAAGAAAAACATAACATATCCTTATTTCTCTGGCACGTTGGCATGAAAGATTGATTTTAATATATATTCAGTGTCTACTATGTGCCGGCATGCTAGGTTTGTTTGGGGGTTGTTTTTTGTTTTTGTTTTTGTTTTTTGACGATGATGCTATTTCATTCAGTTCTTATGACAATCCTGTGAGGTAGATGGTATTGTTCCCACTTAGCAAAGGTAGAAACCTATGCGCAGACAAGTTCGGTCATTTACCAAGTCCCAAAGTCAACAAACAACAGAGCTGGCATTTGACTATACAACATCACATTGCCTCCTCTTCTGGGCTAGACTGCATTGTGTAGATCATGGGGCATTAAACAACTTCAGGAGCTCATAAGCAACTAGTTCGGACATGTCAGTTGTATAGAACGTGTGGCATAAAAAAAAACTCAGGAACCCATCGCGCAACTTGTTTTGACGTGTCAGCATATGTCTCAAACCAACACGCCTGTGCTGCAATTGATAACAGACCTTGGATTATAAATCTCTTCTTGCACCTGACAGACTTATGTCATCAATACATTTCTGGAAATGACAAGTATCTGGTAAGGTTTGAGAAGCTTGCCAAGGACTATTGACAGCACTTACAGAAACCTATATGAACTCTATAAAAGAGCAGCTGTTTTGACACACAGTGGGCTGACCTATTGCTTATGCCATGATGAGTCTACTGTGTGTACGACTTCCATCCAGCGACTTTGCTTCAGCCCTGCTCTTTGCTAACCAAGGATCAGTGTGACTCTTCAGCCTTCTCAGTGCCTGGAACAACTTTAGAATCTCTTTCATTCCTGGACTTGGTTCATTATCCTTTCCCCCTGCTTGTTTCTAACTAGTTATTTGTTAAGTATTTGAAGGCCTCTAAGTTTTAGGATTTGTATATTGTTTACCATACTTGTTTGATATAAATTGTTAGATTTTTCTAGTGTGAAGTGTGTTGTTTGATGCTCATTCACAGCTAATTGACTTTTGGCAAGCAGCCGCCCAGCATCCTAAAATAGCTTAACCTTACTTAGAGAATTAACTAATAATTTCCTGCATGCTATAACCTTCGAGTGTTGAATAAACCTTGTGATATGGTGGAAAGACACAAATCCTGTGTGACATGACTTATTGGTCTTAGGACCTTGCGACCCATTGCTTGCAGCATGCATACATGAAGTTCTTTGATTTTCCAGATTTTCCTGTGTTCCCTTATAAAACTGCATTTTTAAATAATTTCTACCCAATTTATTTTAATAATTTTAAAATATCCTTAATATTTTTCATAATTTCTACCCATTATTTCATTAATGTGTTGGTTTCCATGTTTATTGTCCACATCATCACCTAGACTATCATATCTCTGATGCAGAAACCATGACCATCATTTTTATCTTTGTATTCCAAGCACTTGGCCCTGAGCAAAAGGAACTCAATAAATACTTGCTATAGCAACTAAAGAATAAGTTGATATTTCCCTTGTTGGAACTAGTCTGTTCATGTATGCCTGATGGTACCATGTCCATGTTGCCTCGGAAGTCTGGCACCCATCACTCCATAGACTTCTTCTCTTCCCATACAAGCTATCCAAAGCCACCAAGACCCAGCACAAGGCCTCTCTTTTCCCAAGAATTATTCCTGCCCATGGTGAAATGCTGTCTCCTTTGACTCTGGATTAACATGATTGATTTTCTATTCCATTCATCTTATGCTCCTTTGCGAACTCATTTTTTAGTGTATAATTTATCCTTGTGAGTGTATGGAGTTTAATTTTTTCACTTCTGAGTTAAAAGATACATGAAGAAAAGTACCAACTGCTACAACTTATCTCCTTCTCTCAAAAATCTAGTACTTATTATACACAAAAATAGGTCCTTAAATGTGTATGGAATAAATAGATAAGTCAATACTCAAAAAGTACGAGAAGATTAAAAAGACCTGTAAGTATGACCCATGGGGAAATGGGCTGCAGGTGTGAAATGAAGGCGGGGTGTTTTACTACCTACCAGGGAGACTGGTTATCTAACTCTAGGCTTTGCTTTTACCTGAAGAAAACAGTCATTCCAGAAATGTGTGAGAAGAAAGCACACTAAACGAGAACAAGTAGTACCTTTGGTTCCTTTCCCGAGCAGAAGTTCACACTCTTCCCACAGACCCCACACTCCCTCCAAGAGGAGCTGAATGCGGCCAATGAGCCACGCCCTAGGTTTCTCTCCCTCTTTCCCCTGAAGCTTTCTATTGTTGGCTACAACTAAAGATGGAGATCAGAAGCAAAACGGCATGGCCAATGAGATTTCCAGACAACTCTGGCTGTTAGTGTATAAAGGATTCACAAATAAATCATGACTCCATCCTTCTCGTCTGCCTGCAGAGAAAATGCCACATATCTAACCTGTCTTAATTTAGGTTGCCAATAAACAAAACCTAGATGCACTAAAAAACAGGAGCCCAGCAAAAAAAAAAAAAAAAAAAAAAAGAGGAAGCTATCTTAAACTAGGTGAAGCTTGGAACATTTTGTTTGATATCTCTTCATATGATTATCCTTGGCTGAACTTCCCATAAAGTAACAAAGAGCCACTGAAATAGCATTGCATTCAGAGATGTCTGCCTCGACAGGCTGTATGAGCCCCTTAGATAAGTTCAGATTTGACATGGCTTAGAAAGATGGGTCCTTAGGTAATTGTCGTAGCAGCCAAAAATTATTCCATAGTCCCACAGTCTGAGGGGTCCGGCTCCATCCATGCAGCTGGGCTTATGTTGCTGACTTCTACTAAAAAAACAGAGTTAGGGGGGCCCAAGGCTCACAGACATAATATAAATAAAAATAATAATAATACATCCATGGTCCTTACAGTCCACACATTCTCAGTTAGGTGGCACCTCTGTTATATTTCCCAGCATGTGGTTTCAATTATAACAACAATGCGCATGTGTTCAAGAGCACGCTGGTGGTTACCTTCATTTCTCACTGTGTTTAAATATGCCCTGGCCTGCGACTCCCTTTCAGGGGTCAAGTGTCTGCCATGTGCGTGTGCCTGCTACGTTATGGCCAGTATAATCTTCTAGATTATCCAAGGTGATGCACCAGAATCTCTGATGTCATGAAGGCCTCTGTCTGTGTCATAGGATTATAGTGTATGTATACTGAACAAGAAGAAAGGCATAAAGTAGAAAAAAAAGGACAAATAACCCACTAGCATGAAATGATGGCCCCCCTTGCTGTTTCTGGGCCGCCTCACAACAGCCTGGGTTTTGCTCTCTCTTCAAAATTTAAAAGCCAGTCTGACCACCTTTAACTGTGGCTCACTTGGAGACTTCTTTCCTCACACTAAAGGATTATATTTCACTTCGGAATTTCACAGCAAAATCTGATACCACTTGGTATATATCGAAACATTTATGTTCACAGCTTTCGGTATTTCAACGTCCATGATTTATGGTTCCCTCCCCTCCTTGCTCTCGGCTACAGGCCCTTTAAGAGGACATAAAACATTAAAAGAAATTCACTGATCCTACCCCAAAGAGCACCTCTTTTTTTTCAGCTATTAAGAATTTTTACGATGTAGCAGAACATTGTGATGTGATTTCCCTAAATCACAAGGACCTAGAAATCACATGGGAAATTTTGTTCTTCGAAATGAAAAACAGTAATGGTAGTTTCTCGCAGCTCAAGATATATCTTCTGATTCTTGGCTGCTTCTTTGAAATACTGTTTTCCCCCACTATCTCATTCTTCTTCACCTCTACTTCCCTTATGCATAAAGGTAGATGTAGTCAAGTAAAGAGTGCCGTCTTCAAATCAGAAGGTCTACATTCAAATTCCAGCTCCACGAATGCACTAGCCACGTTAGCTAATTCAACCCATTAAAATCTTCTATGACTTGGCTTCCTCCCATGTTACATAACACTAATAGTTCTTCCTCACAGGGGAAGTCTAAAGATGAAATTAGATAATTAACATACAAATGCAAGTGTCTGTTAAATTGTGGATGAACAAGTCTAAAAGAGAGAGTAGTTGCTTGTGGCAATAGAATAAAAAATGCTGATGGATGGGAGAATTTTACAACACTAACCACAATGACAAAAAAATTAATTTATATTTAGAGGTATTTCTATTTTGCACCGTGGTCAAAAGGATGCCTTTAGTCCTCTCCTGCCCTGAGGCATGAGAGTCCTGCTGCAGCCATAGACCCCTTCAGCTTCATAGCATCACAGAGGGACCTAGTACCTGATTGGCCAAGGACTCCTCTTGGAATTTAATCCCAAGTCAAAATGCATCCAACAACATTCAAACATTAGAATCTATTCAACACCATTGCTCATCCTTCCCAAATGTTTTCTATCCCCAAATTATCTCTCTTTTGGTGATTCACTCCCTCAACTTCATAGTCATTTGAATTAGCATTGTGTCTCAGCAGAACTAACTTAGAAGGCTCTGAACCTAAATCCTATTTACACTTCCATTTTTAATCCCACCACACCAATTCATTAGGAAATCAAAACTTCTTTAAGAAAGGGCTACCTCACAGGTTCCTCCAGTTAAATCTTATTTATCTTTTCTAAATTAATTAGTATATTCAAAGTGAGCATCTCAGCCTTGGACACTGAACAGATCACACTCTCTCAACAGATTCAGAAAGGGTGGTGACATTTGTCCATCCAATCCTAATGGGAGGTCACATTTTACAAAAAAAAAAGAAATTAGAAGTAAGGCGGGGGGCCTTATTTCCAAACATCGCCAGCCTGCTTCTCACCATATACAGACTTGACTGGTCTCGTGATCATGTCCACCTAAAGCAATGACATCTGAAAACAGGCATCCGGCTCACACCTGTCTCCTGGACTCTGAGTTTACAACCACTGGGATATTCTGCAGCCATTTTCATTCGACATGCTGAAAACTAAACTTACCATTTCACACCCATCACTTCTTGATCCACAAACTCATTTTTTTCCTTGAGTCCAGATAACAGACCTCAAACCCAGAATCCTAAGAATTATTCCTTATTCTTCCCCCTCCTCTTTCATCTAACTAGTAACTGCCTCCTATCAAATTTATCTCTAAAAAATCAACAATACATTTTCTTCTCCATTACTTGTTCCAGTGTGGGGGCTTGGGTTCTCATCAACTCTTACTGATGTACCACAAATATTTTTCTGCCAAGGCTCTGATTTGCCACTAAAGCCAGAATATCGTTCTCAATCATAAATCATTTAATTTGATTCCATTACATCTAATTCTACCCGAAGAGACTCATGGAGTACCATAAAGCAAACCAATAAATGCATTATGGGATCCCAGAAAGAGAAGACAGAAAAAGCTGGAAAGCTTACTTAAAGAAACAATGACTAAAAACTTACCAAATATGAAGGCAGAAATGAACATCCAAATCCATGAATCCCACAGGACTCCATATAAAGAGATTTTTCACTGCCTCACATTATAATCACATTCTTAAAAGTCAAAGAGATAATCTTGAAAGCTACAAGAGAAAAGCAACTCACTATGTACAAGGGACCTAACACACCAGAAGGGAGTGGGTGATAGATTCAAAATGCTAAAAGAAAAAAACAGCTACAATAACAACAACAACAAAAAGACCTCCAAAAAGGAAAGAGAAATGAACTTTTTAAGACAACCAAATGCTAAGAGTTCATCACCACTAGACCTGCCTCACCAGAGAAACTAACAAGAGTTCTTCAACTTGAAAAGCAGCAATACTAACCAGCAACATAGAAGCATATGAAGGCATAAAATCCACTGGTAAAGATAATTATACGGACAAATACACACCACTGTAATACTATTATAGTAGTGTGTAAATCAGTCTAAATATGAATGTAAAAGATAAAAAACACAAAAATATTAACATTATAAGTTACAAAAATACATTCATGGATACACAATATAAAAGATGCAAGTTGTGACATTGAAAAGATAAAATGTGTGAGGGGAAGTAAAACTGTAAATTTTCTATATGGGACTGAAGTTATGTTGTCTGCTTAAAAGAAACTTTTATATTTTCTATTGGTGCATTGTAATTTACATAATTCTGAGATTCATAGTGACACATTTATATATGCATATAACATTATTGGGTCTGCTTCCTTCTCTGCATCTCCTCTTTTCCTCCTCCCTTCTCTCTCCCAAACCCCTCCACTACTCTACCAGTCTCCTAATTTTCATGAGGCCCATTTTCTTTTCTTTCTTTTTTATCTCTAGCTTCCAATTATGAGAGAAAACATATGGCCCTTGATTTTCTGAGTCAGGCTGATCTCACTTAACATGAGGAAAAAACAAGATTTTAAACAAGGTTGAAAGAGGTAAAGGTGTAAGGATAGACAACTAAAAACCCTTTAGTCCTGATTTTGAGTATTATTAAGAATTCATCATCTATATTGTCTTTTAAATATATATATATATATATATATATATATATATATATATATACATATTTTCTATCTCTGTCTCCTAAAGGCCTAGAAATGACCCACTCAATAACAGATGTAAAGATAGACTACTAAAAGCCCTTCAGCCCTGGTTTTCAGTATTATGAAGAATTTATCAACTATATTGTCTTTTAAATATATATACATATTTTCTAGCTCTGTCTACTAAACAACCTAGAAACGACCAACTCAACAATGAGCACTCCTTGCCCAGAGACCATGGTTTCTACACACCATATCCCACTGAAAGGATTCAGGGGTCCTTGAAGAAATGACTGATTCTAGATCTGGCACAAGAAATACAGAAAATGTACAGGGAATATCTTGTCACTCCAGAAGCAAGGAAGCTTTCAAATAGTATTGGAATTATGTCAAAGAGTCTCAGGGATCAGCCTGCATAAGTTCCAACTGTACACTTGGAACAATACATTGAAATAGAACAATATATTGAAATAGACAAACTGCATATCAAGAAATGTGTTCATAATGATGTCTCCATAGCCCACTCTGACGTCCCCCCACAAAGTTGTCATCTTTACAAGAATGTAAGGAACCACCATTATTTTGAAAGCCAGTTTATAAATGGAAAGAATCAAACTTTCTGGTGCCTTTTTATATGACTCCTAGCTCAGGAGAATGATAGCTTTTCATTTTTAGCTGCAGTTAATAATGAAAAGAATGAATGATAGAATTAGGATATTACCATTTTGCAACCATAATGAATTAACGGATCTAGACAATGAACATCAATGAGTTATAACACAAAGAGAGAAATGCAAAGGTTTCATGTACCTCCCAGAAAGTAAATAATACCACATAAGAAATAATCTTATCTCACACACACACACACACACACACACACACACACACGTGCGCGCGCGCGCGCGTCTAACTGAATCTTATCGGATCGCCAGCTCTGAATTTAGATTTACTGGCGACAGAGAGGAAAGAAGATGTGTTAAGCAGGAATGCAGTCAAATTCAAACCCACATCCAAATTATGGGGAACTTTAGGACAAACTTTAGGTTGTTTCAACAAAATAATTATAATTTAAAAAGAAGGAAAGTGAATGGCACCCTATAGATTTAAAGAGACTTAAGAACATGATCAAGATAATTAAACAATCATAATGTATAACTTTGTATGGATCCCCATTCAAGCTAACAAAGCTTTAAAAAACATAAGAAAACTGGGGAAATGTGCATTCTGACCAGACATCTAATGTTAATAACAAATTTTTTGTTACTTTTAGACACAATAGCTGTGATTTTATTTTTTGTAAAGAATATCCTTTATAGCCAGGCGTGGTGGCGCACGCTTGTAATCCCAGTACTTGGGAGGCTGAGACCTGAGGATCTGGGTTCGCGGCCAGCCTCAGCTACTTAGTGAGGCCCTCTGCAACTTCATGAGACCCGGTTTCAAAATAAAGGATAAAAAATAAGGCCGGGGGTGTGGCTCAGAGGTAGAATGCCCCTGGGTTCAATCCCCGGTACCGCAAAAAAAAAAGAAAAGAATATCCTTTATAGATACATAATGAAATATTAAATACTTACAGATATGGTATCTGAGATTTGCTTCAAAATGCTTCTAGGGTAGAAAAATGGGGATGCTAGTGGGTATGGGCATAGATGAAACAGAACGGACCATGTGCTAATAATTGCAGAAGCTGAGAGATGTATATGGATCAGTTCAATTTTTCATATTCATTCTCCTTTCATATATGTTTTTAAATGTCTATAATAGTCATAATAATAGTGATAATAGTCATAATCAGATGCAATGCAATAGGCTAAGTAGGAGACGTGGAAACAATTGTTTAGTAAGAGTCAAAGTGAGGACTAGGCCTTAACAACCAGCCCCGTGCTCTTTCCACTAGATCATACAGAAGCAGCCGTCATCCCTACTTCCAAAACCCTTTTTATGTAGTGGAACAGAAGCCTATATAAATTTCATACTTTAAAAAGGGGGTGGGGGGAAACACTACTTTTCTTTCACAAAATATCTGGCTTGGTGCCTAAGGAAAAAAAAAATTACATTCCCAAAAAAAGGTTTTACTTGTTCATAGGGACCTAAACCAGATACCCAAACAAATCTCAGACTATAAACTGCAACCCTTGAAATAAACATGAGGTTAGACAACAGGAAGAAAAACAAATGCCGTTCTTAAACCTTACATACAGAATCCGGATGGAGATCTGATTATAGCCATATATTCAGAAACATTAAAGACTTTTTCCACCCCAACCCTACCATGCTCCAAGAAGCCAAATGTAAAGCAATGTCATTCTTTAATGATAGAAATAAATCGAGTAACTGAAGACAAAGCTTGGATGTGTAAAATGTGCTATTGGCAATAAAAGTGTTCCCTGGGCTCCCCGGGTGACGGGAGAGGAGACCCTGGCCGGGTGAGTTATAGCTGCAGACCCCGGTCTGGCTTTGCAGGAGATGCCCTTTAAAGTTCCCATGCTGAGCTTTCCGTCCAGAGTCCTGAATGTGTTGTTCCGTCCCGCTGGGGCCTAGAGGGAACTGAGTTCTGAAATTAGGTAACATTTTAGATCTCATAGCTACTGCATTCAACTATAAATCTATTCAACTAGAGAAATCACAAAAGAAGTGTGGCTGGCCAGCCAGCGCATCTAAGCCCGTAGAGTCACATTTCAGTAAGATTGCGTCAAATACTTTTCAAATTTCATTCTATTGTTAGTAATAATAACACTCAACGCATACCCTCCAAAACGGCGGCTCTTGGCATACACTCATGCATCTGTCTTGAACAAAGCTGCATTTAGAAATTTTGTGGAAATTTCCAGCTCTACTTAAATCCAGACCTTACAATTTGGATTATATTCAATCCAGAGTTAAGGATTTTATGGCAGATTACACCAGGTCACTCAACGAACCCCACTTCTGCCCCCTCTCTCTCCCATGTGTACTTTCTTTCCTTCTTTTTCTTTTTCACTACACTCCCAGCGCTCTTTTTTATATACTTTTCAAAAATATTTTGAAACAGGGTCTCGCTAAATTGCTGAGGCTACCCTTGAACCTGCGATCCTCCTGTCTCAGCCTCCCAAGTACTGGGATTACAGGCATGTGCCACCACACCAGGCTGTGTACTTTTATTTTTTTTAAGATTTCTACTGTATCTGCTGATAAAGCAAAATACATGAGAGGGAGGAGTCTGGGGAAGAAACTGTACATTTTGTTTATTTTTACAAAAAGATTTCTGTTTATGTAAAGACAAAGAGGTCCATGAGCATTTATTGGCCTAACTCTTCCTAGCCTCTTCTTACTCTCCTATTTCTTTCTGTCTCTTCTTCCCCGCACACCACGACACCCACAAGTGCTTAAGCAAACTATATCATTAAGTAAAATATGATACATCAACTCAATAGAATATTCTACGACTTCACAAGATAATATTGTAAACATCATCCCGTGCCAGGGGGGATGACAGGGGAGATAAACTAAGTGACAATGTGTTATAGTTAGGTATAGACTGTCCCCTGAAGAGCCCATAAATTGGTGTTTGGAGTTGATGTAATTGAGTCACGAGGGTTGTCATTTCATCAGTAGGTAAATCTATTGTTAGTCTCATCAGGAGGTAAATTCATTACAATGGATTCATCTGAGTGATAACCTAGGCTGGCAGGGTGTGGCTGGAGAGAGTGGGTCCCCGGAGGTGTGACCTTAGCGACTGTGCTTGTGTCTTTGAGTCCCCTTGCTTGCTGGCTCTCTCTTGCTTCTGGGCTCCATGATGTGAGAGCAGAGCCCGTGTGCTCTCCCTCTCTCTGCTTCCCACCGCCATGCCCTGAGATCCATAGACCCCCCACCTCACATGGACTGAATCCAGAGTCTCCAGGAAACTGTGAGCAAATAAATCTTCCTTCCTCTAAGTTGTGTGGTCGGGTCTTTTGGATGATACCAGAGAGAATGGTGACCGAGACAAAAATGTAAAATACAACATAATATATACGACTCATATTTCAACTTCTTTGTAGAAAAAAAAAATAAATGGAAAGATGGATACTCAGATGCTAACTTGGCATGAGGGTGGATGAATTGTTCCTTACCTTCGGACTATACATGCATTGCTACATTCATAGAAAAAGAATATTGATAATAAGCTTAATGTAAAAGAATACCGTCTTTTTCCAGATTTAAGCACAGATCACTTTAAGGGGAAGAGGAGGGGTTCACGCAATAAAAACACAAGCGTGGATGTGGAAGTACTCAAGCAGCTTTGATAAGGGTATTGTCACAGTGATTAGGGCATGACAGTGAGGGCTTTTTGAAGTTCATAAATAATGTCTCTTGGAGGATGTCGACTCCATCTGCAGTGTGACTGATGGTTAAAACATAAGGCTGAGCTAATCCAGAATATCTGCATTCCAAGTCTTTGACACTGGAATTAATCTTGAATTCACTGTGGATCAATGCAGTTTAAACACTTGGCTAAAGAAATCATTGTTACGAGGGACAGCATGAGAGTATGTAGACAATACATTCCTCCGGCATAATTTTTCTCTGGATTACACTAGAAAATCAGGAAAACTGTATAACTGGACAATTGAATATGGACCACTCTTTTCATGCCATCTACCATACACCTTTAGAAAAGTGTTTACTAAATTGCTCCTAAACATGCACTGTGTATTTCCAGTGAGTGCATTGTTTTTCATGTGGCGCCATGCATGAAGACCTACAAAAGAGTTTATTTCCAGTCTCAGTATCAGAAATTATGTTTTTCTTCAACGACTGTTTTTTTTAAATCTTATGAACCTTTAATCTTACCACAGACTCAGGGGTCTGTGGCCTGTCCACAGCTTCCTCTATATCAATTACTTTCTTCCCCTTGTTTATCAACTTTCTTTACCTTGTTTATTCATTACCTCATATTTCTTGCTTGGTTTTTTGCCATATTATTGGCTCATTTAATTTGTCTTTGGAATAAAGCACATAACTAGTTAATTAATTAGTCAAAATGGAAAATTATATGGAAAGTCTGACTTCTAAGGAATCGACTACACAGTCACCACTCAGCAAACTAAAGCCCCTCATATACAGAAAGTGCCCAATTAATGTCAGTTGTTATAATTATCATTAACCATATCACACTGTGATATCATAATAGCTTTCATAAGCCAAATGAATACACACACACACACACACACACACACACACACACACACACACACATAAATACTGAATTAATGCAATACTGGGCTACCATTGTAATCATAGTGTTCCCAATACCCAAATCTTAGTCTAGAGTGTAGGCAATCCATAATATTTTGTGAATAGATGAATCACTGAGCAATGAATTTCTAATAACACTCTATGTATGCATGTACATATTTTAACATATATGTTAAGAAGTCTGCTATATTTGCAAGTTTGATAGAGTATTTTTAGATAGGTCAGTTACTATCCAAATACTGATAACTAGCAGATACTGACACCACAATTGGTGATATTTAATTTTTCTGAGGCTTGCTTTTCTTATCAGTATTTCCTGATATTGTTGTGAGGATTAAATGAAGTAGTCTAATAGAACCTGCTGCACAGAAGTTCAATAAATATAAATTCTCTTACTTTCCCTCTCTTCCCTAACCACGCATATTCCTATAAGAGTACCAGAGGGTGTGTGTGTGTGTGTGTGTGTGTGTGTGTGTGTGTGTGTGTGTGTAGAAAGCCTAATACACTCTAAGACATTACCCCCAAAGGACCATCTATGTTTACTTTTATACCTGTCTTCTCTAACCATGGACCATGATTCTCTTCAACGGGGGTTCAAGAGACAAAGTAGAAAAAAAAGAAAATGGAGGTAGGAAGGAAAAAAGAATAATCTGGTTGTCTCGCTAGAAAAAAAGGGGAGGGGACACGCACCGTAACCATTAGATACGAGCAGAATATCCATTTGGAGCATTACACAATGTTCAAATGCAAGTCATTATTTCTTTGTTGGAAATAAATGACTGCGAGATTGCTGAACATGAGTGATTAGCAGCTTGTTAGAAATGCACGGTGCTCTTAGGTGCATCCTATCTGGCAATGAAGCTTTAAGAAATCACTGGCTCTGTGGCTAACACATTAAAAAGCTGACCATAGCCGCGTAGGGGGCAGGCAGCTAAATGGTGCAGCCACTAGCCATCATTGTCTTCAGCACAGTCTACTTCGTGTGGAAGGAGACTTCACCTCTGACACCATGTTTTTCAGTCTGTGATGAATTCTGTTGTTTTATCTTTTCTTTCTTCATTTGATCCCATCCCCCACTTTACGGAGAATAATAATTTTTTAAAAGTATTGACCCCTAGGACCTTTGTCCTTGGCAATCTCTCCTTGACCCAGTCCGTTTGTTTCAGTCTTCCTCTTATCCAGCCAGCCCAGCCATGTTCTGGGTTCTGTGTCTCTCAGGCAGGCAGCACACTGTGGGGAAATGTTTGTCTTAGTGTTTGCAGGCTCTGTGCTGAGATGAAGTATCAGATGACAGGCTTTCATCTGGATATAATTTATTTATTATATCAGTACTTTATATTAAAGAAATTGCACCAGTGTGAAAATTGAAGGGGAAACATATTTTGGCTAAGGGATAACCTGGAAATTATTAAAGTCAAAAGCTTCTGGGTCAAAGGGTAGCAGCTTCATGTTATTAGAATAATATGTTAATGTTTAAGTCATGTAACCTCTCCGGGTCTTTGAAACACCTGTGTTGGAAATGGTTTTCACACTATTATAATGATAACAAATGGAAGGGCTCATTGCTTTCGTCTTGAATCTATTCATGGGACTGAGTTTTATGAGCCAATAAAACATATCCTAACATAAATATAAAAAAGATTCAGTAGAATACCACCCTAAGTCAATATTTTTTCCAACTCTGCTTTCTCTCTCTTTGCTACTACTCCCACCCCAGCCCACCCTCTCCAACTCTCCCGCGTTCTCCAATTCACTTGGGTTTCATCTGATACAGTTGCTGCCGGGGGAAGAGCAAATGGGGCCATCACTGGGATCAACTAGAAGGCATGTTAGCTGCCCTGTAACAAGCTTTCCGCTGTTAAATAAGGTAGACACCATTGGCTAGATCCTGCCCTTTGCCAGAGAGCGTTGCAAAAGGTGTAAATCATGCCTTGATAAACAACAACAAATTATTTATGGGTGTTTATTTCACTTTACTTTTATTTTCAGCCTCCATGTCCCAGTATGTTCATGCTTCTAAAGAGCTGAAGTTCGCTCTTGGATCCCCAGAGTTATAATGCCAAGGACCTCTCTGAAGACAGTCCCGGGGGACCTCTTTCACCCATGATGGATGAGATTATCTAAATTGACATTCTATGAGGTGCACTGCACCAGATCACAATAGCTTGCCTTTATTATTTTAAGTGCATTTGCCAAATCTCTGGCATTCTCTCATCTGTGCACACAAAACAGAGCATGTTGAAAGAAAAGCGAAGGGTTCACCTAGCTTTACATTGGAAATTCCAAGAAACCAAACAAATAAAATGAAATCTAAGTTAAATGCATCCTTGCCTTCAATAAATCAGCCAATTGATCTGTAAAGAGCCGTGTTATGGGATAAATTATCCCTCCCCAAAATTCATATGTTGAAGCCAACCTCCAGTTTACGAATATTTACATCTAGGGCCTTTACTTTAAGAAGGTAACTGAAGTTAAATGATGTCCTAAGGGTTAGACCTTCATCTGACAGAACTGGTGTCCTTATAAGAACAAGAAGAGAAATCTTTCTTTATACACACACACACACACACACACACACACACACACACACACGAAGGCCATGTAAGGATGCAGAAAGAAGGTGTCCTGATACCACCTTGATCTCAGACATCCAACTTCCAGAACTGTGGGAAAATAAATGTCTGGTGTCTAAGCCACCTAGTCTGCGGTATTTTGTTATGACAGCCCTAACATACTAATACAAACCAGAAGCCTTTTTGCTTCCCAAAACATAAATTATAATCATAGAGGTAGGAAAGATTTTAGAATCACTGAGACTGAGTTGTGAGAAATAGTCAACAGAGAGCACCCTGAAGGATTTCCATCAAAAACAATCTTGTGGACACTAGCGTATGTATAAGCATTGAGGCAAGTCAAATCACCAGCAGTACACACTTAGACATCCTTGTTTGGATTCCTTTAGAGTTGTGACATCAATCTGCACTGAGTGAAAATACTGAGCTCTCCTGCCCTTCCTCCTTTGTCTCCCTGACACCGACTAGCATCTCACCCTTGGACCATCGTGGACGCTCCATCCATGCGCGCGCGTGTGTGTGTGTGTATGTGTTTGTGTGTGTTAGTTACTGGGGTTTGCACCAGAGTCATTCTACTTCTGAACTACTTTTTTACATTGAAACAGGGTCTCACTATGTTGCTGAGGCTGGCCTCCAACCTACAATCCTGTCTCCGTTTCCCAAGTACTGAGATTATAGGTGTGCACCATATTATATTTCTTTTTTTTTTTCTGAGCTGTTGTCTTGGGATGCTCTACTTAGCAACAAGCCAGTTCCTAATCCTCTATTCTTCAGTCATCTCTAAAGAATTAGAATAATTATTGGCCCCTAAAACACGGTCCAACACCCAATGTGCAATTAACGTCTGCTAGTGAACTTCAAATACATATCGCTTCTTATTTAAAAGCAGTAAAAAAAATTGTCAATCATCAGTCACATTTAAACCTCCAGATACCTGCATTACCCAAACATAATATCCAATGAGAGTCTTTCAGGAATCAAGGAGGTAGAGTGTATTGGACAGAGTTCTCTAGATTAACAGAATACACAGAATGAGTATATTTGA
>PVJS01001736.1:46580-93200 GCA_004027185.1 Glis glis
GCGCACGCGTGTAATCCCAGTACTTTGGGAGGCGGAGACCGGAGGATCCGGGTTCGCGGCCAGCCTCAGCTCTCTCGCTCTCTCTCTCTCTCTCTCTCTCTCGCTCTCCCTGTTTCTCTCTCTCTCTCTCTTTCTACCTAGTGAGGCCCTCCACAACTTCGTGAGACCCGGTTTCAAAATAAAGTATAAAAAAATAGGGCCGGGGGCGGGTATCCCAGAGCTAAAATGCCCCTGGGTTCAATCCCCGGTACTGCAAAAAAAAAAAAAAAAGAAAGGATTCAGGGTCCAGACATGAGACTATTACTGCCGAAGAGTGCCACAGTTAGCACCTGAGGGTCTGCCTCTGCTTTACAGACAAGGCCACATCCTTCTCGAGCCACCCACCCCGCTAATGACCGAGCAAGGCAGTAGGACAGGGTCTATGCATTTCAGCCTAATGTGGAGCTACATCAGGCGATTTGGGGAACATTGCTCCTCACCGGGCTGGTAGAAACTTTAACAGCCCCATCTCCCAATCTAATGACTGCACAATCCCACTCAGGTTTCCTTCGAGGGGCATGCCACAGATGAACCTTCTGCACTCCTAATTCCATCTTAGAATCTCCTTCCTAGCCGGGTGTGGTGGTGCACACTTGTAATCCCAGTACCTGGGAGACTGAGATAGGAGGATTGCAGGTTCGCGGCCAGCCTCACAACTTGTGAGACCCTCTGCAACTTAGCGTGACCCTGTATCAAAATAATGAATAAAATAGGGCTGGGGTGAAGCTCAGAGGTAGAATGCCCCTGGGTTCAATCCCCAGTACCACAAAAACAATAAAAAAAAAAGAATCTCCTTCCTAGAAAACCAAACTGGCATACCATATAATAGCACAACTAACAAATACAGTTTCCCACACACATTCATATCAGGCTCACTTATTGCCAGGTAGTCTCACCTCTGATGACCCCTTCACTGGAAAAACCCAATAGTGACAGTAAGAACATGATAACCAAGGAACAATGTCACTGGCGTCCCACAAACACACGGTGTGGGTCTCGAAAACATGCTTTGCCTGCCTACCGCCATAGATCGCCAGGAGTCCAGAACTAATACTCAAACCATATATGATATTGTGCACCATGTCCTGCCAGAAGATTTTCAGGAAACCTGCCAGATTTTCTAAGCACAAAGGATCAATTTCATATAGTCCATGAGAATGAGCTTTAACAATATCGCCCCAATTGAGCTGAAAAAATGCTGGTCATCTCAGCTGTACAGAATGAGAGCCTGATCAACACTAAACACCGTGAGTTTGGTCAAACTATGCCGGCCAATGTGCCACACACTTCAGCCATCGCGTGACATACCTGGCATTTGGTAGCTGCTCCAAAGCACTTTCCTCTCTCCCTGACATTTCCAAATATTAATGATTCAATATATGTTTAAATATTGGCATTGCGACCTCCAGAAGAGAAAGAAATAAGACTCAATCATGGGAAAGAGGGTGTCTTGGCTCTGCCAAGGATTAAGTCAGACATGATTATTGAGAGGGAAAGACAGTATGCACATTCTGATTTACTTTCCTTTCTCTCCTGGGCCTCTTCACACCTTAGCCAGGAAAAAGCCAAAAAGCAGAACTCAACAATTTATGTAACACTATGGAATTGATGGGAGGCAGGTATGATATATTAGTGCAGCGTAGGGCCTCCAGATCGAAGGAGAACCTGGCTTCGCCCAGGGTTTCTCATGCAGAGACTAGCTGGAATTGCCAAAGAAATTAAATTCAAAGCTTAAAGAATGTACATGTAAAATATCCACCAATGATACTAAACTTCTTAAGTGGTAAATCTCCTACTCTGTGAGAATTTGGGTGCATGGATTATGCCCAAGAGACCTCTTTTTGGAAATGTCCTTTGGAACCAGATAATCAGTTATTTCCATCCAAACTTTTGACTTTAAAACCTCATACTGAGATTAAAATTTAAAACAAAAATTGAGACAAGGACTTCCTACTGTTACAGTAATCACTGAAAAAGGAGATATTTAAGAAATTGGATAAGGGTGTTTCATGATTTATGATTTTACTTAGTAACTGTATGACATTTTTAAAGTCTTAGACCAAATGTTCCTCTGTACATAAATTTGAGTCAGCTATTGTAAAAGTCCATTTAAAAGAAAAAAACTAAAATCAGGTATAGCTTAATATTTATACTAAAACACAAGAGCAATAATTTAGGGGAGAACCCCAGGACACCTCCAGAATAATTAATACCAAGCCCTTTACCTGCTTATCGCCTGATTCTTTTTTTTCTTTTTTTTTTTTGCGGTACCGGGGGGCATTCTACCTCTGCGCTATGCCCCCGGCCCTATTTTTTTTTTATACTTTATTTTGAGACTGGGTCTCACGAAGTTGTGGAGGGCCTCACTAAGTAGAGAGAGAGAAAGAGAGAGACAGGGAGAGAGAGAGAGAGAGAGTGTGCGCGTGCGCGTGAGCAAGCTGAGGCTGGCCGCAAACCCGGATCCTCTGGTCTCCGCCTCCCAAAGTACTGGGATTACAAGCATGCGCCACCACGCCCAGCTTATCGCCTGATTCTAAAGCCGGTCTCAGATTTTTAGGTACTTTGTACAGTAGCACCCCACATCTGGTACCAAAATCTGTATTAAGTATCTATTGCTGCATAAGAAATTACCCTAATACTAGCTCACACCTGTAATCCTAGTACTTGGGAGGCTGAGACAGGAGGATCACAGGTTCAAAGCCAGCCTCAGCAATTTATAGCAAGGCCTTCTGCAACTGAGTGAGACCTTGTTTCAAAATAAAAAAAATAAAATAGGTCTGGGGGTGTAGCTTAGAGGTAGTTGCAATCCCCAGTACCACAAATTACCCCAATACTTAGTATTTTAAATAGCAAACATTCTCTGTCACATTGGCTGTAAATCGGTGATTTGGGAGTAGCTTGGTTTGGTGGCCCTGGCTCAGCGTCCTTCGTGGGTCTGCAGACATGATGTTGGCTTGGGATGCAGTCATTCGAAGGTTCAACTGGGGCTGGAAGATCCACTTCCAAAATGGCACACCCTCAGCAGGAGGTGTCAGCTCCTAACTGGTTCTTGGCAGGAGGCTTAGCTCCTCCTACCAGGGCCTCCCCAGGGGCTACCTGAGTGTCTTCACAGCAGGGCAGTTGGTGGACTTTCCCCAGAAGGAATGATTTCAGAGAAGGGAAAGCAAGGACAAGGCCACATACCTTCTAGCCTTGAATCCTATGCACGATCATGTCTATCATAAACTCTTCGTAAAAGTGAATCACCAAAGCCAGCCCGCTCTGCAGGGGCTGGAAACGAAGCTCCACCTCTTGATGGGAAGCATATCAAAACACTTGTCAACACACTTTAAAGCCAACATATGTGCCTCCAGGGATAATAATAAATCACTCTTGAAGGATTTCATCCTTGTCCTTTTTTGTGTGTGATACTGGGGATTGAACTCAGGGGTGCTCTACCTCTGAGCTACAACCCTGGACCTTTTTAGTTTTTATTGTTAAACAGGGTCTCACTAAGTTACCACACACTGGCCTTTAACCGGTGATTCTCCTGTCTCACCCTCCCAAGTACTAGGTTTACAAGCATGTGCCACCACGCCAGGCTGACTTTATCCTTCTCTTGACCAAGAATCGGTACCAGTTGTCAAGATAATCCTAGAAGTATAGGCAGTATCTTCCAGACCATCTTGAAGTTAAAACTATCCTTAGCCAGAACTGTAATGATATACTACTACACCCAATATAGAATGATAACACTTTTAAATGAAATATTTACAGTACCATGTGTTTGCAAGGATGTAGAGCAATGTGATTTCTCATACGTTGTTGGTGGGAATGCAAAACAGTGCAGTCACTTATGAAAATACTCTAGCAGTTTCTTACTGTGATAGTTGGTCTGGTTTGTCAACTTGACTCACCCCAGATCATGTGACTTTGGTTGTATAACAGCAGATTGAACCGGAAGTCCTGCCCTAAATGTGGGTAGCAGAGTTCTGATAGGTGCAGGATTTAGATAAAAAGAAGGAGAAAGCCGCGTAGAGCTGAGCTGCAGCTCCTCCTGAGGAGAACGCTTCTGCCCTCGTTTGAGATCAACAGTCTCCAACTTCGCCGTTTCCCTGGAGAACTTCTTGATCTTCTGCTCTCGTTTGGGATTCCCGGCCTTCAGCCTTCGAACTGAAACCTCACCATTGTTTCTCCGAAGAGCTTCCTGGTCTTCACATCTTGGACTGGACTGATTTGGTGGTTGCTTCAATCCTGGGGCTCCGGCTCTTAGACCGCCCGACCAGCTACTGATTCCTCTGACTTTTCACGTGCAGTCGAAATTCAGGACTACATTGTGAGCTAATCTAATAAATCTTTTTTTTCCCCTTTTCTTTTCTTCATTCTGTGAATTCTGTTGATCTAGTGAACCATGACCGATACACTTACAAAGTTAAATATGCATTACCTGCCACATGACTCAGTGATGCTACTCCTAAGTACCTAGCCAATAAAAGGAAAGTTTATATTCACATAGAAACTTACATGTGAATGTTTATGGCATCTTTAATCATCATCTCTAAAATCTACAAACAACCCTAATATCCTTCCACTGGTGAATGAATAAACTGTGGTACGTCTATACAATGGATTAGCTACTGATATATGCAACGTGAATGACTCTTGAATGTATTATTGCTAAATATAAAATTCCAAACCAAAAAGCCATCTACTCTGTGACTGATTTCATATGACACTCTGGAAAAGGCAAAACTGTAGGAACAGAAAATCAAAGAACAAGCTAACCCAAGAATGTACAGGGAAATTTGGGGGGGAAGTGAGGAAACTCTATGTACATCTTGATTATGGTGGCGCCTACATGACTTTGCATGTTTATCAAAACTTACAAAATTATCCCCTAAAAAAGTGCGAATTTTACCATATATAAATTGTGTCCCGCCGGGCGTGGTGGCGCACGCTTGTAATCCCAGTACTTGGGAGGCGGAGACTGGAGGATCCAGGTTCACAGCCAGCCTCAGCTGCTTAGTGAGGCCCTCTGCAACTTCGTGAGACCCGGTTTCAAAATAAAGGATAAAAAATAGGGCCGGGGGTGTAGCGCAGAGGTAGAACGCCCCTGGGTTCAACCCCCGATACCGCAAAAAATAAATAAATAAATAAATAAATAAATAAATAAATAAATTGTGCCCCAAATAAATTTGAAAATCTGACCAATCACTTTACCCCCTCATATATATGCACTTTTGATATGTACATTCTAAAACCTACATCCAGAGCTATGTTAAATGGCAGCAAGACTGAAGATCAACCCATAATCTCCTGTTCTTGTGTCTGACCCCAAAAGGCCTCTTCCCAGTCGTGAATGTGAGAACCCTCGGTTATACGAGGTATCAGTGGACATTCCGTAGGCTTCTGCTTAACTTACACAAAATCCTACCCTATCACCTGTCATCAGTTCTCAATTAAGAAAATAGAAAAGCACATACCACAGCAACCAAAGAGTCAAAAATTTTCTTCCTCATTTAAAGAAAGCGGAAGAATCAACTCCAAAATGGCTACTTCTGGCTCCCGAAAATTAACCACAGCTATTGATGAAAACCTGTCCAACGCCACAGGAAAACCACAGAACTGGCAACTTAAAAAGAGAAATACATCTCCCTGAACAACTTTTAATCATGATCCCTCGAGAACTCAAGGCCAAAGCTAACATACCATCCGTCCTCAGCTAAAACCTCACCACGGTTTACATACACCACACTCTGGCTTCTTCCAGGGGCAGTGGCCGCACTTGTCCCTAAGAAGCCAATGAGCCACTAAGCAGTTCACAGGGAGGGACAGAATCCAATAACCCAAAACTCAAAAACACCAACAGAAAGGGAGAAATATAGCCACACAAATAATTTACAAATGATTATGCATCAGCAAAGAAAAACAGAGTTGCTAGCAATTGTCTTAGCCCAAGACAGTAGGGCTGGAAACTTGGATGTTGCTGGCGGTGTGAAATAAAAAAGATGACAGTTCCCTTTGCCATGACAGCCTTCCCTCGAGCTCCCTGACCAAGATTTGCAAGCCAAAGCTTGGTATCAGATTTGCCAGTCCATCTCAAGAATTTCCTCCTAAGGCTAGATGCCCTGCTAATGCTGAGGTGTCATGTCTTGTAGAGGAGGCTCAAGACCTTTGTCATGCTTGTCTCTTCTAATGTTTCATTGGGATTTGGCACTGAGGTTTCAAAAATGTGTTCCCAATTGTTGACACAAGAATTTTTTTCTAGTAATAATATTTAAATAGTGACCCGCTGCCTCTCATTTGAGCTGATTCATAGAATATCTTCATTTAAGTCACTATTCTCTTTGGGTTTTCTCTAGCCTGGGTGGGCCTTGCTCTGCCTAAATAAAAGAAATGAGTTAACTAGAATGTCGTGCCATCTTTACAGAAACCATACTACTGCCTTAAGACAACCAAATATACTTCTGGGATCAAGATAGCAGGACTCCAGCCTTTACACAACAGGCATTGTAATACTCTTCAGCGTGATTCAAAATGATGTCCCAAGGAAATGCCTTCTTTTCACTATATTTAATCAACTTTATTGAAGTATAATTTATGTGCCATTTCCTCAATTTTAGGAATATAATTTTTTATACTTTTATTGGTACATTATAGTCTCACATCATAATGTAGTTCAGAGTGATAGTGACATCCATGCACATAGCACTTGGCCGGCTTTCCCCCGGCTCCTACCCCACTCCCCTACTTCCCCATACAGGATATTGAGATTGACATTGGTATTCTCACATATGTATATAATGTCGATGGAAGAAATTCCTTCATTGATTCTCCCTCTCTCTCCCCTGTCCCCTTCCCCTAGACCACTTTCCTCCTCCACTGGAGTTTCTCCTCCACTATCTGAAGCCCCTCTGGTATCCCAATTACTCCCTAGCTTCTTGCATATTAGAGAAAACATATGACCCTTCACTTTCTGTGACTGGCTAATCTCATTTAACATAATGTTCTCCGGGTCCAACCATTTTCCTGCAAATGACATTATTTTGTTCTTCTTCATTGCTGAGTAGAGTTCCATTGTGTGGATATCCCATAATTTTGTAATCCATTCATCTGTTGATGGCCACCTAAGTTGGTTCTATAATTTGGCTATTGGAAATTAGGCTGCTATAAACATGGATATGCATATATTACTATACTATTCTGATTTCAGTTCCTTTGGAAAAATATTCAGGAATGGTATAGCTGGATCATATGGTAGATCCATTTCCAATTTTCTGAGGAATCTCCACTCTCATCTCTATAGCGGCCGTACTAATTTGCAATCCCACCAACAGTGTAGAAAAGTTCCTATTTCCCCACATTCTCAACAGCATTCATTGTTGTTTGACTTCTTGATGATTGCCATTCTGATTGGGGTCAGGTGCAATCTCAGTGTAGTTTTAATTTGCATCTCCCTGATTGCTAATAATGTTGAACATTTTTTCATGTATTTATTGGCCACTCGTATTTCTTCTTTTGCGAAGTGTCTATTTAGTTCAATTGCCCATTTCTTGATTGGGTTATTTTTTTTAGTGTTAAGTCTTTTAAGTACTTGTGTATTCTAGATATTAGTCCTCTATCAGAAGAGTAGCTGGCAAAGGCCTTCTCCTATTCTAATGTAAGCTGTCATGTAACAGTCACCAAAATCAAGATGTAGAATATTTCTATGTCTTAAAAACCATCCTTCAAAGCTTTCTGTAGTCAGCTCACCTTCACAGAGGGGCAATCCCCAATTCTCTTTATTCTCCTGTAGTTTCACCTTTGTAAAACGTCATATAGACGCTGGGCGTGGAGGTGCATGCTTGTAATCCCAGGACTTGGAAGGCTGAGTGAGACAGGAGGATTGTAGGTTCGAGGACAGCCTCAGCAAGTAGTGAGACTCTCATCAACCCAGCAAGACCCCATTCAAATTTTTAAAAAAAAAAAGAGGGCTGTAGCTCGGAAGTAAAATGCCCCTGGGTTCAATCCCCAGTACCACACACACAAAAAAAAAAAAAACATTTTAGTGTCATACAGATAAACTCATACATTGTCTAGTCTTTTGTACCTGACTCTTTTCACCCAGCATAAATGCTTTTGATATTAATGTTGCTGTGTATATCAGTGGATTCTTTTTTTGTTGAGTATTCCACAGTATGGATACAGCAAAATTTGTATATCTTCTCAGCACTTCCTTGACACTTGGATTATTTTTACTTTGGAGCTATTATAAATAAAGCTGCCACAAATGTTTACATAAGAGTTTTTGTATTGGCACACATTTTCATTTCTCCAGGAGGGAAATTACCAGGTCATATGATGACAATGGCCATATTAAGTTAAGCATTCTCATGGGTAGGTAATGACATTTCATTGTGGTCTTAACATAGATTTCTCTAATAACTATGCTAAGTGTATATATATTTTTGGTAAAATGTCTGTCCAAACATCTTGGCGATTTATGGGGGTTTGGTTTTGTTTGGTTGGTTTGGTCATCTTGAGTTGCAAAAGTTTTTATACTCCATGTGTCCAGTCCTTTCTCAGATATATACATTGTGAATATTTTTTCAAGTCTATGGCTTGCATTTTCATTTTCTCAACAATGTCTTTTGCATAAGCACAGTGTTTTTATTTTAATGAAGTCTAATTTACCCAAGTTTTCTTTTATGGTTATTGTATTTTGTGACCTTTCAAAAAATAATAATAATATTTGCCAACACAAGGACAAAAGATTTTATCCTATATTTCCTTCTAGACAGCTTATACTTTTTTAGCTTATATTTGTACCTATGGTTTGAGGTAAGCATTGAGTTCCTTTTTTTGCAAATGTGGATCAAATCATTTTAGCACCACTTGTTAGATAAAAATATCTTTTTGCCCACTAAATTACCTCCACATTTTTTTGGTGAAAGTCAATTGGTTATATGTGTGCTGGTCTATTTCTGGACTCTCTTCCAATCCTTTGTCCATTAATCTGTCCTTGTGCCAGTAACATACTGTCTTGATTACTACTTTTTTTGTTTTTGTTTTGTTTGGTTTGCTTTGGTACTGGGGATGGAACCCAGGGGAATTCTACCTCCGAGATACACCACCAGCTCTATTTTTTATTCTTTATTTTGAAACAGGGTCTATCTAAGTTGTGGAGGGGCTCACTAAGTAGCTGAGGCTGGCCGTGAACCTGAGATCCTCCTGTCTCAGCCTCCCAAGTACTGGGATTACAAGCATGCGCCACCATGCCCAGCTACTACTATTATTATTATAGTAAGTCTTTAAATTAGGCAGTATAAGTATTCTAACTGTTCTTTTCCATATTGTTTGACTACTCAAATCCCTTTGTATTTCCATATAAATTTTAGAATGTAGTTGATAATTTCTATTTTAAAAATAACAAAATCCTCCTAGAATTCTTATTGAAATTACATTCAATAATAGATCTATTATAGAGAAAAAATGACACTTCAAATGCATTACGTATTCTGATATATGAGTATAATACAGCTCTCAATTTACTTGGGTCTTCTTAATTGGCCTCAGCAATATTTTGCAATCTTTAGTATACAGAAATTGCATATAATTTTACATATTCATTCCTATTTCATTTCTTGATGTCATTGGAAATTGTACTATGTTGTTTAATTTCTATTTCCATTCAATTGTTCATTTCTAATACATAAATACAATTGATTTTTGTTGGCATTTTAACTTGTGATCTTTTTAACATTTGCATTTAGTCCTAGACTCTTTTTTAGTAAATTCCATGTTTTCTATCTATATAATCATGTGACCTTCTCAGAAAATACAGTTACACTTCTTTTCCAATGCATATGTCATTTATTTCCTTTTTTGTCTAATTACACTAAGAACTCCCCTAACCATGTACAATGGTCAGAGAAGACAATTTTTCTTGTTCCTAATCTTAGAGGACAGCATTTGGTCTTTCAAAATCAGGTATGAAATTAGCTATAATTTTTTTAGTAAATTACTTTTCTAAAGTTGATGAAGTTTCTATTTTTACTTTTCTTTCTTGTGATATCTTTTTTTATGATATTCTTACTTTTATTATGATACCTTTTTTGGTATTATGATCAGTCCTCATAATGTAATATAGAAAGTCCATGCACTTCTATTTTTTGAACAAGTGTGCATAGGTTTGGACATATTTGTTTCTTAAAGGTTTGGTAGAATTCATTAAAGAAGCCACCTGAACCTGGTAGTTTCTTTGAAGGAATGTTTTTGACTGCAACACACACACACACACACACACACACACACACACAAAATCTATATATACTTGAGTGTATTTGATAGCTATATATTTCAATAAATTTCATTTCTTGTTGTGGAATCCATGTAATAAAAGTATTTGTAGTATTATCTTATTGCTCATTTAAGGCCTATAAATTTAATAAGGATACCTACTTTAATATTCTTGGTATTTTTTTTTTTTTTGCGGTACCAGGGATTGAATGCAGGAGCGTTCTACCTCCGCGCTAGGCCCCCGGCCCTATTTTTTTATGCTTTATTTTGAAACCGGGTCTCACGAAGTTGCAGAGGGCCTCACTAAGGAGAGAGAGAGAGAGAGAGAGACAGGGAGAGAGAGAGCGAGAGAGCTGAGGCTGGCCGCCAACCTGGATCCTCCAGTCTCCGCCTCCCAAAGTACTGGGATTACAAGCGTGCGCCACCACGCCCGGCTAATATTGTTGGTATTGATCATTTATGTCTTCTCTCCTTTCAATGATCAATCTGGCCAAAGAATTATCAATTTTATTAATGACTTTAAAAAAACAGCATGTTGTTTTATTAACATTCCCAAGTTCATTTTATATTACACTGAGGTTTGCTCTTTTCATTCTAATTTTCCCCCTTCGTTACTCTATGTTTAATTTGCTCTTGTTCTTGCAGTCTCTTTGTTTTAACATGGAAACTGAGATCATTAAGGATCTCTTGTTTCCAAAATAACTATTTAAAAGTATAAATTTTCCTTCAAGTAATGCTCTACTTCCCACAAATTTGGGTAATTTGTCACTTTAATTCATTTCAATGTATTTCTAATACAATATGTCATTTATTTCTGGATTCATAAGTTACTTAGTGCTGTATTCTTCAATTTAAAGATTTTTTGAGAATTTTCATTCTGTTATTCAGTTCTAGTTCAGCTCTGTTATGAGGAAAATATATTTAAAATTTATTGATACTTCCTTTATAGCTCAAGATGTAATTTATCTCCATAAATGTTCTGTGCATATTGAAGAGAATGTATATTCAGTTGTCATTAGCTAAAATACTTTATAATATCAATTAAGTCAAACAGTTTATTAATACTTTTCAAGTTTTCTACACCCTTACTAATTTTCTACCTACATGTTCTATATATTACTAAAAGAGGATTGTCAATATAGCCATGAATTTTGTTGACTATTGGATTTATCCATTTCCTCATTTTAATTATTTATTTATCAATTTCATAATTATTTAATTATTTTTATTTCTCTTTTGTTCTTCATGTATCTGTGAGTTCCATTATTAGGTGTATATATATATATATATATATATATATATATATATTTACAATTGTTATGTCTTCTTGATGAACTGATTCTTTTACTATTATAGAAAGTTCTATATTACCTCTGGTAATATCCTTACTTTGAATCTACTTTAATTTAATATAGCCACTTCACTATTTATATGATGGATCTTTCTCCATCCTTTCATTTTAATATAGCTGTGTCATTTAATTTAAAGTTAGTTTCTTATATCTGATAGTGTTTTTTAAACCCAATTGGATCATCTTTGCCCTTCAAGTGTAATGTTAAGACCATTTCCATGTAATGTAATTGTCAATAGGATTAAGTTAAAATCTACCATCTTGGTATTTGTTTTTGATAAGATAATTTTTCCTCTTTTCCTGTTTTTATTCTTTTGTTTTTCATTTTTATCAAATAACTGTGTTTTTTTAGGATTCCATTTTATCTTTATTTTTGGCTAATTAGCTATACAGATGCTCTTCAACTTATAAATTCACTGTATGTCAAAATACCACACAAGTTTAAAATGAATTTAATTCTCTGATAAAGTCATCATCAAGTCAAAACATTTTAAGTTGAACCATCATTAGTTGAAAATTGTATCTTTTTGATATGTTGTAATTTTTACTTATTGCTCTAGTGTTTAAAATATGTATCTTTTTATCATAGTCCACATTTAAATAATATTGTTCAAACTCCATTTAAATAATAACCATATAATAGTATATTTTCATATTCTTCCTTTTTTGCAATTGTTGTCCCAACATTTTATTTCTAGAGAAATCAAAAACCCCCAAAATACACTGTTATTACTTTGGCTTTAAATGATCAAATTATCTTTTTAGAGAGATTTAAAAATAAGAAAACATACTTTGTTGAACTTATATTTTATCCATCCTGGTGGTCCGTTGTGTTCAGCCACATTTTCATTTGCTGTAACTTGCTTTCTGTCTAAACAATTTCCTTCGTAGTTGTGTAGTGCAGATTTACTACAGAAAAAACAATTCTCTCAGCTTTTTAGCCTACAGAAGTATTTTCTCACCTTCATTTTGAAAGACATTTATCACTGAATATATAATTTTAAACTGATGACTTCTTTCCCTTTCTTTTTTATTCTTTTAGTAGAAACAGTTATTACCAGGTATTTAAGTAATAACAACGCAAACCAAAGACATACAGATAATTAGCCAAGAGTGGAGATAAAATGAAATTGAAAGAAACCAAAAATTTTATTTTACACAAAATGAAGCAAGAAAAGAGAAAAGAGGAGGAATTATGAAAGACCTACACAAAAAATACCAACATGATAGATTTCATCTCAATAATACTGACACTTTTAAGATAAATGATCTAAACACTCTAATTAAAGAGCAAAGATTATCAATTGGATAGAAAAGAAAAGCTAAACTATATTCCATCTGCAAGAAGGTCACTTAAAATGTAAAGATATATATTTTTTGAAGGGATGGAAAAAGATATACAATGCAAAAACTGTGGTATGTAGTATTTTAAGGATTGTATTATAACTTGTGTGGTTTCCTTTGAGCAATCTCTGTCATTTGTATTTTTGTCCCTCTGTATGTATTGTGACTTTTTCCTAGATGCTATGAAGATCTTCTCTTTATTGCTAAGCTTTTACCTATTTGGTTATAATGTGGCTTGATGCATTTTTATTTATATATCTTCTCCTTGGATTCGGAAGTCTATTGGATCTATTTGGATTTGTGAGTTTAAATTTTAGGTCATTATTTTTTAAATGTTTTTTCTGTTTCCCTTCTCTTTTCTTCTTCCAGCCCTCCAATTTTATATATCTATCTGTGAGAATGCTTGCCATTGTCTGTAGCTCACTGAAGCTCTGTTATTATACTTTTCTGGCCTTCACTTTGAATAATTTCTATTGTTATATTTTTTAAGCTAATACTGATCCTTATTTCCTAAAGTTATGTACTTGGGATTGAACCCAGAGGGATTCTATCTCCAAACTACACCCCCAGCCCTTCTTATTTTTTGTTTGGAAACAGGATCTCACTAGATTGCTGAAAGTCTTGCTATGTTGCTGAAGTTATCCTCAACCTGCAATCCTCCTGTCTCAGCCTCCCAAGTACTTGGATTGCAAGTGTGTGCCACCACACCCAGCTACAAATAAGTTATAAAGCCATAAATTAACACAAGAGAACACCTCTATAAAAAATTAATATAATCAATCTATTCAGTTTGTTTCATGAAAAAGTGACTCAAGAAAGAACCACAAAACCAATGCAGGGTGATTAAGATGGAGGAATAGAGGAAGACAGCACATTTCAATTGCTCCAAGACTCAGAACTGAATTAGCAGGAAGACTGCTTCTTGGCAAGAGATGAAAAGCAGTCAGAACTCAACAGTTGAAACATGGTGGAACTGGAAGCAGCACAGAAAACAGAAGATGAAAAGAGCTTCACACGTCTCAACTGAGGGGACAACGGAGGTGGCGCAATCTTGGTGAGCTGCCATGGGGTTGATGGCTGCCAGGACCAGGTGGCTCTCAATGGCCAACTCCAAAAAAAAAGCAGAATTTTGTCAAGCCAGTGATTGCAGAAAACCATCATCAAAACAATCGCATTCTTCTCTCCACACTTGAATACCTCAGGACTGCGACTCCAGAGACCACCCAGCCAAACCACTCAGACAAACTCCTGAGGCTACAGCTGAACTCAGAAGGAGAAATAACAGGACCTTTCTGCAGGGACCCCAGTGGCTACATCCCGGTTTGCCTTGTCAAGATCACTGTGAATCTACAGATCAACCAGCCAAATTGCCCAGCTAATTCCTGTGACTGCAGCTGAATTCATCCCTTCCTGCAAGGCCCATAGTGGCACTTGTTAAGACCATGTGTTTACAAACTGTCCCAGTGGGAGCCTGTGCATCTACAGAGACTTGTGTGGCAATGAACAGACCCACAGGGTTTGTGAGTTGGCAAGTCATCCCCGCAGAGGTAGGGATGGGAGCTACAGTCGGACAGGGCAGAAACATAAATTATCAGTCAGTCTCTAGGGACACTCAGGCAAGCCGGACCTAGGGTCTGCAGTTTGATGCACCCCTGCAGGGTCTCCAGCACTCACCACCAGAACACCAGCAGTGGTGTCTGTGGGGTGAAATAACTCAGCCAACTGTGCTGTGGGCTCCAAAGGCTATAAGCTTATGCTGCATGGTGCCACAAGCACCAAGGCCAGAGGCCAACCAGGTCTTACATGATCTCAGCTGCCGAGAGCAACAGTGGTGTCCCTGGGGATAAATAACTGAACCACTCAAGTCCCAGGCTCAGAACAGTACAATCTCTCCCTGCCAGAGCTTGGGCCCTGAAAGCAGAGAGGCCAGCAGGGGTTCAATGATCGCAGCTATAGGATGAGAACGCAACACTTTCTCTGCTAGCAGTTTATGCCTGGCAATCATGCATGCCAGTGAGTGACAGGGCTTCACGGGATTGCAACTAGCAGATCAGTGGAGGTGTCCCTGGGCCATCAAATCTCAGGCAGTCAGGCCACAAGCTCAGAACATAGTAATTTCTGACCCTGCTGAGCTTATGCCCAGTGACCACAGAGACCGGAGGTCAGCTCTCTGCAGAGTTTCACATGTTCGCAACCAGAAGAGCAGTGGTGATATCTGTGGGGCATTAAATCCCAACTGTCTGGCCACAGACTCTGAATGGAACATCATAGTCTCTGACTCTGCTGAGTTTGGACCTGGAGAACACAATGGCCTACAGCCAATTAGAGACTCCTGTTTGCCTGCACAGACTAATAACTATATCTTGTTAAAGAGGTTCTAGGGAACAAACTCAAAAATAAGATTATAAGAGACAGATTTGTTGAGGCAAATATATACCCTCAGCATAGGCCTTATTATAAAAAGATAACAAATAGACATAGGACTGTCGTACAAAAAGGAAGAGGATGGCAAGACAACAGAGATAAAAACCTGAGAATTCTGAAAACATGAGAATGAGGACCAACTAGGAAACAATAAACTCCCACAACTCTACAACAAGGGAAATCACCAATACTGAGCTGCCGAAAATGCCAGAAGGAGAATTCAGAATTTTGATTTTCAATATGCTCAGGGAAGGGTGGGGCAGCCTGTGGGGATGAAATAGGGTGCAGTTTATGGAGAAAGAGGAAATAAGAGAGACAAGGGAGAAAAAGGAAAGATGACTAGAGAGCATTTTAAGAAGTTTTGCAGCCGGGTGTGGTGGTGCATGCCTGTAATCCCAATACTTGGGAGGTTGAGACAGGAGGATTGGATCATAGACTCAAAGCCAGTCTCAGCAACTTAGCAAGATCCTGTTTCAAAGTAAAATAGGGCTGGCTGAGGGTGTAGCTCAGAGGTAGAATGCCCCTGGGTTCAATCTCCAGTACCAAAGGGAAATAAAAAGGGTTTGTATTGTAATCTACTCTTCTGTCACCTCATGAGAATCTCCGTAAATGCTGCAGCCCTGGCCAATACGTTTAGGGTTGGCTTTGTGGTGGAACTCAAAGAGAATTTTGCTTATTAAATTTTTGATGTGTTTGTTCATTCGTTCATTTGTTTGTTTTTGTGGTACTGGGGATTGAACCAACGGCCTCGCCAAGTTGTGTTGATGTGTCTTGATGGCAGTTTTGGGAGATGCAACAAAGTGCCGAGCCTGGCCTATGGGGAGATTTTTTATTTCACATGGGGAAAGACCACGCCAGGCACAAATGGCAAGCCAGAGTCCTGGGCATCAATTCAAAAGGAAAAGGAACACGGAAACATAAATACCACTGAGCACAAAGTTCATCTCACTGTCCAAGTCATGGAGGGCCAAGGAGTTGAGAGCTCACACAAAAGGTGAGAGAAAGCAGAAACCCCCACAGGAAAGGCAGCTGGCCCGGTAATGGCCAGAACAGGTGTCAGGAGCACAGCTCGCAGTTAGGAACGTGGCCCGCCCCAGCACAAGCTCAGAACCTCCACACTGCAGAACCAACCGCAGGCCTAACATGGAGCCTGCTCCCTCGAGGCCACAGAATGCACAACACCAGCCAAATATTTCAGGGTGGAATTTTTGTAAAAGACAACTAAGTCATTTTAAACATGGGGATGCCAAAAACAGAGGACGACATTCCCTCAAACCTAAGCCCATGGGTTATTTTTATAGTTCTAAAGTTCCTCTGACTTCTATAAGGATCAAACATATTAGAGCCAAACATAAAACCAAAGCGGGAAAAGAGTAGATTTAGGAAATGTACGTTCTTGAAACCCAGGCAAACTATTACACTTCTCATTTATCATGAATTTCTAAAACCAAAAAAAAGAAAAATTGGCTGAAAAAGTCATACCCCTTTCAAAAATAAACTTTGAGTATGAAAACAAATAAATTGCCAATTATTTCAAGATTCTTAAGTGTGCCTACGATTTAATACTAACCAGAACAGCATTTACATCTAAAAAAAGTGACAAGACTTTGCTCTGCCCCCATCCCAGGCATACAGACATCTGAAATGTAGGAACTTGGGGAGTAATTAAAGCTTCACAGAAGACCCCAGACCTGGCCACAGACGTCACAAGAACATTCCTACTGAGAAACAGCAAAAATATTCTTTTGGATACTAGCAAGGTTAAAACTAAATGCCTCCCCAGTAATCATACCCCTGTTTCATTTTTCAAATGCAAGAAAAACATACTGGATAAAGAAAAACACCACAGTGTTTTATTGATATGAATCTGAAATGCACTTTTATGCCCCACATCCTGCAGTTTCCAGCTTTGGCCCCAATTTCTGGGGAAATCTAGCTGAGAAAATGCCTCTAAGCCTACTAGAAAGGCCTTTCAATGCGATGCAGGCGGCCTAGGTACCAACATAAAGCAAAGAAGCTCATGACTCTTACATTTCCCCATGATTAAATAATAGTGCGGAGCCAGGCATGGCGGCGCACATCTGTAATCCCAGTACTTGGGAGGCTGAGACAGGAGGATTGCAGGTTCAGGCCATCCTCAGCAACCTAGTGAGGCCCTCCACAACCTAGGGAGACCTTGTTTCAACATTTTTAGAAAGGGAGAGTTGATGAAGGAAACACTACCATCGATGCTATGTACATATATGAAGTTATCAATGCCAATCTTAATTACATGTATGGGGGAAGGGAGAGAGAAGAGTGGGAGTCGTGGGGGCAGCTTACCAAGTGCTGTGTGCATGTATGTCTCTACCACTCTGAACTACATTATGATGTGAGATTACAATGCACCAATAAAAGTATATTAAATATATATTATATATAATATAGATTATATATAAATGGAAAAGGGCTAGGGGTATATCTCAGAAATAGGATGCCACAGGATTCAATCCCCAGTACCAAAATATTAACAACAATAATAATAATAGTGTGGACCTTTGCATGTGGTACTGCAACTTAATGCATAGTTGTACATTCTGTAAGGGGAGGAGCTCTGCAGGGAGATGCGAGACCTGCAAGTGTAGATGGAGAGTTGAACTCACTGAACGCATAGAGATTCTAACCAATCGTGAAAAGCTAGCAGTGATAAAGGGCATGAAGCAAGGATCCAATGACCCCAGAGTCACAGATCCAGAGTCAAGAAGGTGACCAGCAATTGCACTGGCCAACAAGGTCACCACGCTGCCCCCCCCAGTGCATCTAGAATGCAGTTCACTCTGTGAAGCCTTATATCAACTCCCTGTTACACACAGAGTTGAAACTGGGTCTTGTCACTGTGCTCCCCGTCTCAACACTGAGCAAGTGCTTCATAACTTCATACTGAGGAAATGGATTCATGCAGGAAGGAATAGGTCGGGCTTTCAGCAGACACGAATGAAAATAGGAACAGAAGCCATCCACACAGCAAGCTACCCTGGAACTCTCTTGAAGAGCACTCATTCAGACACCAAAACCCCTGGTATATTTGGATGTTGACGGTCCCCCGAAGGTCCTTGTGGTAGAGGCTCGGTCCCCAAGGTGGCACAGCCTTTAGGAGGTGGGGCCTTGCGGGAGGTCCTTTGGTCAGTCGTGGGAGGTATGCCACCAAAGGGAACTGTGGGGCCCCAGTCCCTTCCTCTTTGGCTCACTGGTTCCTGATGAAGCGAGTGGTTTTGCCCTGCCACAGGCCAGAGTGAAGGAGGCCACTGGATTGTGGACCGGAACCTCCAAAAGTAGGAGCCAAAATAAACCTTTTTGCTTATGAGTTGATTAGCTCAGGTGTTTTGTTATAGTGACAGAACGCTAACACACACTCTCCTTCTAACACACACACACACACCCTCTGCCCAGAAGCCCCATCAACACATGTCCTGAGCATTTCAGTATTTCAGTTTTGCTTCAGATTCCAGAAGGGCAGTGCCACTTTCCATGGCCTACTCTGGACATTGGTAGGGGAGTAGGTGGAAGTAAAATCGATGCATGGTAACAGTCACAGTACCTGCCACTTGGTGAATGCTCACCCTGTACTAAGTACTGGACCCATCGCTGTATGGGCTTGACTCATTTATTTGTTGCAAAATACTTTGCGGTGTGTATTGTTATTTTCATTTTATGGATAAGAAAACTGAGACTCGTAACATTGATGCTATTTGTCCAACATCCTATAGCAATAAAAAACAACGGAACTTGGATTTGAACAAGGTCTGTGAAATCACACAAACTTCTTTCTACATCATGTGAGACCACACAGAGCAGCTTCTACTTTCCAGCAGTTCCTAGAGACTAATTTTATTCAGTCCTTTCTGGGTGACCCCAACCCTCAAAACTAGCATGCGACACGTGCTCCTGCAGGGTCACTGTGACCACCCTGGAACAGGATCCCCTGAGACACACCCAGACTTTCTCATCACCACATCTCGTGTGTGACATGGCTTTCATAGCTCACTGACATCTGTCATCTGGAGAGAAACTGCGGAGGAGAAAAGATGGGGGTGGGGAGATAGGTGGAGGAAGGAAGTTAGAAAAATAAGAGGAAGACGGGGCACAGAGGGAAAGGGAGACCCGGAGACTGGGTTATTACTTGAAAGTTGTTACTCTGCTAAATGAAACCAGGGGCTCTAGGGGTCTTTGAAAAGTGAGTGTGAAGAAGTGAGAGACTTTTGCCAACAGACCTCGTGAAAATAAGCAGGGACAACAGTGTAGCCCATTGTCTGGAACCTTCTGGAGCCTGCTCGCTGAAGTTCAAAATGACAGCTGGTTTTGCACATTCTTTCCACTGTTTTTTCACTTCTGTTTTCTTTTCCAATGCAGGTTGAAATTGGAACTCTCTGTTCCTTCTCTTCATCTTTTGAGTAAGTCCTGGTAACAGGTTTCCTCTGACTCGGCTTCGGCCGTGAGGCTTACGCACATCAGGCGACGTTCCTAAGGGTCTTGGACCCACTTTTCTCTTTCTGTTGATGTCTTTATTTCACCCCACCATTACTTCCTTTACCTAAAGGAAGCCTGACTTGAAGTAGTTCATCTAGTGCCACTTAAGTTTTCTGCAGCAAAATTAGACAGTTCTGCTGTGAACTCCAAAACTTTAGCATCCCATTAGCTTAACATAACTTTACTCTTGGCGGTCAGATCATCCTGGACCGAGCGGTTCTCCCGATCAAGCCCCCATGGCACACGACACTCCCTCACCCCCATCTTCCGCCCGAGGCACTCTGTCACACTGCACAACATGAAGTGATAGGGCTCTGAGTGCCAGGTGCGGGCGGGTCAAGATGTCACTCCAGGTCCTGGGCAAGCTGTACCATCTCCTTTCTCGTCTCTTGGCTCCAACTGAGGAGCATTCTCTGACAGACTTAAGACATTGCACCGGTTCTTCCCACCATATATTCTTGCTGCCCAGTCTGAGCTGGGCTCCTTGGTTTGCTTGGGAAGTCATTCTTTCACAATTTTAATAGATCTTTCTAACCCTACTATGTGCTCACCATAACTCTAGACACTGAAAAAAAATGAATGAGGTAAAATCCCTGTCATCATGAAGTTTATAATATATGAAGAAGACAAAAATATATAATAGAATGCTAAGTCATAAGTGTTAGGAAGAAAAATAAAGCTGGGATTCGCCTATATTTAATTCCTAACACATTCCTTTTTTTTTTTCTTTTTGGTATTGGAGATTGAACCCAGGGGCATTCTACCTCTGAGCTACACCCACAGACCTATTTTATTTTTTATTTTGAAACAGGGTCTCACTAAGTTGCAGAAGGTCTCACTAAGTTGCTGAAGCTGGCCTTCAACCTGCAATCCTCCTGTCTCATCCTCCCAAGTACTGGAATAACAGGCGTGCACCACTCACCCAGTTTAACACATTCCCTTTTGTGGTTCTTTCCATCCCTCTCATTTCTCTTATCTCTGAAATCCTGAATTCAGTCCCTTAACTCTCTTTTTTTATTTTTTTTTTTTTTGCAGTACCAGAGATTGAACGCAGGGGCGTTCTACCTCTGCGCTACACCCCCGGCCCTATTTTTTATACTTTATTTTGAAACCAGGTCTCATGAAGTTGTGGAGGGCCTCACTAAGTAGAGAAAGAGAGAGAGAGAGAGAGAGAGAGAGCTGAGGCTGGCCGTGAACCCGGATCCTCCGGTCTCCGCCTCCCAAAGTACTGGGATTACAAGCATGCGCCACCACGCCCGGCGTAGTCCCTTAAATCTCTGTAGATTACCTTTCCTTCCATTTTGGAAAGGCAAGCCATCCTTTATACTCTACCACTCTACAACTCAAAATGTCTCTGTGTCAGGGAGAATACTATCAGTGCAAATTAAAGTCAGCCCAGCCCAAGCTGGCTTCTACGATAAACACAACTCACTGGCTTTTCTCCCTACACATTGGAGAGGGAATCAGACTTTGGACACGCGGCGGAAGTTCCGGTTCTTTTGATTTTCTCTATTCAGCGCTCTTCCGTGTTTAAACTTCATCCTCATGCTGGCGTCCCTCAATTGCAAGACAGCTGCCATCACTGCCCTTTCCCGGTGACACCCCAAGAGTGAGCGTGCCACCCTCACCGCACCAGGAAAGCCCCTTAGCACCACTCTGGCTGAACACCACTGCCCAAGCAACCACCAGGCCATGCCTTGGGCCGGTCAGTGGAGCCTGAACCCCTCGCTGGAGAGAAGAAGGAGGGAGTTACCTCAACGCTGGGCAAATGCCACTAACCTGCATGATGCAGGCGTGGCCATGTGAATAAAGACAACTTATTTTGATACAATTCACTTTTTTTTTCTTTTTGCAGTACCGGGGATCGAACCCGGGGGCATTCTACCTCTGAGCTACACCCCCAGCCCTATTTTTATCCTTTATTTTGAAACAGGGTCTCACTAAGTTGCAGAGGGCCTCACTAAGTAGCTGAGGCTGGCCTTAAACCCGCGATCCTCCTGTCTCAGCCTCCCAAGTACTGGGATTATAAGCGTGCGCCACCATGCCCGGCTACAATTCACTTTTTGATCTAAAATAATTTCTGTTGGTCTCAGCACCATCTTTATCACTTTTGTTCTATAGTCCATTCATTCTTTGGTCTTCATTTTCTCTCCTGTATTTAAGAAATAAATTTAAATATGACAAAAGATCCATTTCACAAATATCCTTCACCAGGACCCTACAATATTTTACCTGGCTTCTTTTTTTTTTTTCTTACATTCTCTTTCCAAAATACAGTTAGAATTTGGCCTTTATCTGCCACACACTTATAATCCCAGTACTTAGGAAACTGAGACAGGAGGATCGCAGGTTCAAGGCCAGCCTAAGGTTTAGAGAGACCATGTTTCAGAATAAAAAATAAAAAGAGCTTGGGGTGTAGCTGGGAGGTAGAATGCCCCTGCATTCAATCCCCAGCACCACAAAAAAAAGTTGATCTTTATCAAATTTTCAATAACTTTTTGCATCTCTTTTGTCTTCTGGTTTGTCTTCTGCATCTTCAAAAATGTTGGCAAATGTTTTGAAATTCCATTATATTCTAATTGAAGGCCTTATACAGCCGTAGGACAAGTATCTTGTTATGCCAAGAAATGTCAGTTCTTAAGCTGAAAGTTACCATTTATGGGGAAACTAGAAAGCATACAGCTTTTGCGAGCTACCTGGGTAGTAAAAGCAGACATCAGGACCTGTGGGGTGGTTTTCCTCCAACAGGATTGAGGGAATGAGTTGTGCATAAGAGAGTCTGTGAACATACTGATGTTTTGTTTGGGGGATTGGGTTTGGGGGGGTGGCACTGGGGATTGAACCCAGGAGTACTTTACCTCTGAGCTATACCCCCAGCCCTTTTTATTTTTTCATTTTGAAACAGGGTCTCCATAAGCTACTGAAGGTCTCGTTAAGTTGCAGAGGCTGGCCTTGAACCTGCAGTCCTCCTGCCTCAGGCTCCATGCACTGGGATTAGAGGCGTGCACCACCATGCCTGACTTGTCCTGATGTTTTTAAAGGGGCTTCTGGCTTCTGTCATCACCATACATGATGACAGTGTTGTCACAGGCTGACCGGGAATGTCATGTCTGGTTACAATCACCCACAACTTGTGCCATGTTGTTGGATAAAGTAAGATAGCTGGTTTTCCATTGGTGAAAATGTTGGAGGGTTTTGGGTTCTAATTTAGTATTAAAACTGCAGTAATGATGTGGTATTTAGTGTCTTTTTATTTATTTTGCTTACTTTATTTTATATACATTTTCTCTCATTATACAAATTAATTATTTTGAAATATTGTGTGTGTGTCATTTTATTTTGAAATACTTCAGTTGTCAGGAAAAAAAATCCCATTGTTTGATGATACCCACAAGCTTTCTGTTCTTTGAAGAATGCTATTTTTCATCACAACCTCTGAAGAACAAAAGTCTTTCAATTAAAATTTTAATAATTGTCAGGCGTGGTGGCTCACGCTTGTAATGCCAGTACTTGGGAGGCTGAGACAGGAGGATCTGGGTTCGTGGCTAGCCTCAGCTACTTAGTGAGGCCCTCCGCAACTTAGTGAGACCCTGTTTCAAAATAAAGAATAAAAATAGGGCTGGGGGTGTAACTCGGAGGTAGAATGCCCCTGGGTTCAATCCCCAGTTCCGCAAAAAAAAAATTTTTAATAATTATAACTGCTCATTGTAACCCTTTCAAATAATGGATGTTTGTTCTTGTCTGTCTTTTAAGACATTAATCTAATGTATTTCTATTTAGTTCGTGCATAATTCAAGTAAACATAACTTTTTGTACTCCTGTAAGTGGAATTTTATGACTTTTGAGGTTTTTCAGTATATTTATCCAGACTGAAAAAGCATGTAAGATAAAGGGTATCTATCTTGAAAATAGTTTGCACACAAAACAACATATGCATCCTTTAGTTTTGGAATGAGTGGGCTCGGACCGATGAAAGAGCTTTTGACTTTGCTTTACTTTTTGCAGTGTTCATGTGAGTAGCCTCTCTTTTACCCCCTGCACATTCTGCTTGACTCACTGAAAATTCTTTGGGGATCACAATTCTGAAAACCCAAACTGTCTTTCATTAAAGAGTGCTGCATGAGATTATAGCTTAAGGTAACAAGTTAAAGTGAAAAATCGCGAGACTTAGTGAAATGAATGAATTCATCCAAATGGAGTTGACGCCAACCTTTGAGCAGGCTCTGTCGGCTGTGCCAACTATGTTACCCTAGGCTGATGTTTTTCTCTTCCCGCTACTGTGTTGTCTCCTGTTTCAGAGTGCTGTGGTTGTCAGAATCATCATGATATGTTTTCAAAAACTCTATCATCTGTATGCTGGGGCTTTCGTTACTTATTTCCCTGTTGTCATAATTCAGCCACCAGTTATTTCATTGTAACATTTTGAAGCTTCTGCTTGACTATATTTCTTGCAGTGTGCTTCTTTGGCTTATGCTAGAATGCTTCTTCCCGATTGTATTTGAATTTTGGAATGACCATTATTCTGAGACGATTATACAAAATGAATCTGAAATGAAGGCATATAGAAGAACAATTTAAGTAAATGCTTAAACTGCTACTCCATTGCACTGTGCTACATAATGTGTAATCGAGTTATTTTTCCACTTCCTACATTAATTCATTGATGAGTATTATATGGTTTTGTCAGGTACGTGCTGCATCTAATAATATATGTGTCCAGTGGCGATTGCCAAGGGATAGTCGCAGTAGTCATTAATCAAGAAAGGCAAAGTAACTAAGGGTTTAGATGACGTAAGGCTGGGAATCTAGGTCATCCCACCAGGAAAATAGGCCAGAACAGCTAAAGTTTGGGACAAATCTAAGTGAAATCTTAACTGAATAGTGGAGGAAGAAAATGATGAATATTGGTTTTGTCTCTGAGACTAGCTTTAGTAGCAAGGATTATACATAGTTTATTTCATCTTGACTTGTCATTTTTAGATGATGGCAACTGGTCACTGCCTTTAAGAAGATGCTGCACTGACCGGAATTGCGCTTCTCCTAACAAGAACAGATAAATACATCTCGTTCTCCAAAAACGGAAGCCCCAGGCTACAATGCAGGAGCTAAATATCATGGGATGGTACACGTAGATCTGTGTCTGATAGGATTTATGTGAAACCTCAGATAAATCTAGTTTCCAGAACCACAACTGCTTGCTCAGTTTGGTTTCCTGCACTTCCAGTACGCTCTGTTACCACAAAATGGATTCATAATGTGAATTGTTTAATTATTTGCTCTGTTTAGTAAGCACCCTGTGTCTTTCACATGACATAACAATAGTCAAGGAATTAGGGCATAATAAAACAATAACTCCCGATACCGTGGTGCACAGAAGTCAATCGTTCTTCGTGAACATGACGACATCTGGGAATACTGTGCCAGCTCTGGCTGTCCCTGCGAGCACCAGCTAGCAAGGTCCTGGCACCGCACAGAAGTGGCAGTTAAGAGAGACTTACAGTGGCTGAACACTGGATGTCGGAAGTTTTCATGAATAATCTTTTTCCTTTTTATTTCAAGATAACAGAGTAAGACATTCCGTGACATATATTGCCTCAAAATGAAGCTGATTTCTTCCCAGGGAATAAAGAATATTCTCTGGCAGAATGGCCCCCTGGGGTGCGATACAGAAGGAGAAAGGCGCTGGCGCACACGGAGCCCAACAGGCTTGTTCCCGCGCCAGCTGTTTGCTACAAGACAAGCGCAAAATCAGTATCGCTTCTCCGGTTTCCTATCACTACTAAGAGAACATTTATCTTTTGTGCTTTGCCAAGTTTCACTGTAAGCTTGCTTTGTGGCGACTCCACATTTCTCTTAAACGCACATAGAAGAACTACATGTTCTTAATATTTTACCTGGAATTCACAAACGTCTGTAATAATTAGACTTTCTATCATTCATTACCAATTTTCATTACTTCACTCAATCTACTTTTCAAAACTAAATGCTAAGATAAAATTACTTTTTTAGCTTCAATATACTTGAAATACTACTTTTTCCTTTATCCATAGCTTTTCTTCCTGTGTTTATGTGTGCATGTATACTTCTACCACCCTGAAAACCATCAAGATGTATGATTACAATGCACCAATAAAAATAAATAAATAAATAAATAAATAAATAAATAAATAAAATAAAGTGGGACCCCCCAAAAAACCAAATATCATAGATTCAAAATTAAGGTTGAGTCTAAAATATTAAGTAGTACAAATAATAACCAGCTGCAGAAGTTTCTTTTCTAGTCATTAATTATATAAATGTATGAATACTAATCATTTAATTTTATAAACCAATTTTAAAATATTATATAATTTATACTTTTTCCAAATTTTATGCTTTTATATTAGGATTTTTAGGTAACCTTAAAACATGGATAAGTATACATTTAATAAATATTAATGTACTAAGAAAAAGAGAGAGTAGCTCTTTTTGAACTGCACTAAAATTTGAATCTTTCTGTATGCCAGCATCTGTACACCACAGTCATCAATGGCGGATCATGGTTTTGATCCAGAGGCCTTGGGAACATTCTCCCAGCCATGCCTCAGCATCTACACAGTACTTCCAATACTTCTCTGCTGTTCCTCAGCAAGGAGTCCAAGGCCCATCACATGGCTGGTAACCTACTCTCCGTTCCAAATCAACCACAGTTCTCATCTCACAGTTGAGAGAACCTCTAACCAAGACAAATTGGCAGGCAGGATAGAATCTAGAGTTTCCATCTAGTGACACTGACAAATTCTCTCAGAGGTCATTTTAAATTAATACAAATGCCGCTGTAGAGATGGGCTTTGGAAGGACCTACCCAATAAAAACTTTTAGAGCAATTAGATTGGGGGTAGTTATTTTTTGGGGAGATGGAGCACCCAAGCCTCCCTGTGAAGCCCTTTCAGCAGGGCCCCGTCACCCGATGTAAGGTGAGCCGTACATCCGTGTTTGTCCTTCTATCATAATAATATTCATAGGAGAGGATTTCTGGACTCTTATTTAAAACTTAGACAAACGTGTCACTGTTAAACTTCTTGTATGCATTTTTCTCTCCAAATAAATTGCATATCCATATAAAATTAAAAGCTGCGTTCACGTTAAAAGGATCGGGAATCCCAGAAGTAAGGGCACACAGAGTGTCTACGTGTCGCTTTCCCAGCCCAGCACTCAGCTTTGGCCGCGGGATGCGACCTCTGTCCGTGAATCCAGGTGTGGTGGGACTCTCCAACACACTCTGCATCCCCGGTTTGGGATTCGTGAGTAAAATGTCTCCAAGTCTGACAACGTTGGCTTTCCATCCCAACACTGAGAGAGTACCCAAAGGTGAACGTGCTCTCCTTCCCACCACAGATACACGGGGCATCTCTCGTGTCTTCATTTTGGAGCCCCTCAATTCTGACTCCACCGTGAATAAGTTTCATCTTTACTCTTTACCGGAGACTGCTTCTGTTGCAGGCTAAGAAGCTTCACTTAAAGAAGGAGGAGCTCTCGATGCAGAACAGTCCTTACTAGTTGCCTAAAATCACTCCACACACACACTGCCGGAGCCATCGCTGCAGCAGGCTGCCTCTCCTTCAAATGGTACAGAAACAGCGAGCACGTATCTTGTATTTTATTTGCTCATAGCCTGCACTCTCCTTGGCATTAATTTATTTCTGCCCTCTGACCTTAGTAGGATGGACACTGCGCTACATGAAATTAATTAGAATTTTATTTCATTTTAATTGGATTGAGAATTCGTGTGTCAGGAAGATTGCTGGCTCTTCCTGGTTGTATCCCAAATGTCAAACAGCAAAAGTAATAAAATATTTTAAGAGGAGCCGTGACCAGAAGAGGTCAAACAGAAATCACAAGTGTCAGGTGAAACCACTGAAGAAAGTCATTTGTTCATGTGCTAGATTATTTTATGCAAAAGAAAACTGAAGGAGCCGGGCGTGGCGGCGCACGCTTGTAATCCCAATACTTTGGGAGGCGGAGACCAGAGGATCCGGGTTCGTGGCCAGCCTCAGCTCTCTCTCTCTCTCTCTACTTAGTGAGGCCCTCTGCAACTTCGTGAGACCTGGTTTCAAAATAAAGTATAAAAAATAGGGCCGGAGGTGTAGTGCAGAGGTAGAATACCCCTGGGTTCAATCCCCGGTACCGAAAAAAGAAAACTGAAGGATGTATCATGCTTCTCTTCAGTTATGCAAAAAGCCATTATGTAGAAAGGTCAGAACTTAGAGTAAAAGGTAAATGTTATAAGTGACCTTATTTAGTTCAATGTGAGAAATGTCTTTCGACTATAATTTCCTTAAGAGGGACGCAGCCACGGGATGAGACAGAACGTTTTCCACTTCTGGAAATGCTTAAGAAGAGGCATAAATGACATTTGTAAGAAAAGCTAGAGAAGTCAACTCTCAGAATCTTTATGCGCCTCAAACTAAAATGTAGTTGCTCTGTTTCACATCCACAGAATAATGCTATCTAATATCTATTATACCTAAAACATGTTTCATAAAGGCTAACCACGTATTAAAAAGAAAAAAAAAGGAAATCCTGGAAATTACCACCAAATGTTGCACACTTTGTCTTTCGAGTTCCTTTCTAGAACTGTACTGCTTGGATTCGTGCCTTGCATGTTAAATATAATTGATTTTTCATGTATGATTTACTAAATAAGTTACCATTTTCAAACAGAAAAAAAAGCCATCTAGGACAAACCAGTAGCAGATGCGCTCACTGTACTTTGGCTTGGCAAGTTCAAGGGGGCCTCATCTCAGAGGAAGAGGAACAGTTTGTTGACTGAAGTTTTCATGGTAATAAGAACCAAATTTTTCTGCCATCGTTTCTATAATGGAAGATCTAAGTTCAGTATTTATAGTATTTAATAAGGGTGGCCGGCACATTTTTTTATGCAGTTTCTCTAAAAAGAGACTTCCAGATCAGTGACTAATGAAGTCACAAATTCAAGTCTGTGTTCCCAGGGAGCACATGCACAGTTAAAAAAAAATCCGTTTTATTACAATAGTTTAACTTGTTTGAGCATTGTAATATTTTTCTAACCATATCCCAAAAGGCCCTGCTGAGGCTATCTGTGTATAGAGTCAATGCTAACTCTCTACAGCCCATTAATATAGCAGAGAAGACCTGGAGTAACAATGGCGAGAACCCACATTACGCAGCAAATCACTTCTAAACTCATCATTCTCTTTCCTCGTCCCACAATTTTAGTATTTTCACAACTAAAAAATTCCTCAAAAGTGACTACTAAGAAAGAAATCCTAAGCCGGGCGTGGTGGTGCACGCTTGTAATCCCAGTACTTTGGGAGGCAGAGACCGGAGGATCGGGTTCGCGGCCAGCCTCAGCTCTCTCTCCCTGTCTCTCTCTCTCTCTCTCTCTCTCTCTCTCTCTCTCTACCTAGTGAGGCCCTCCACAACTTCGTGAGACCCGGTTTCAAAATAAAGTATAAAAAAAATAGGGCCGGGGGTGTAGCGCGAAGGTAGAACGCCCTTGGGTTCAATTCCCAGTATTGCAAAAAAAAAAAAAAGAAAGAAATCCTTTACCATTATACCTACATATATATTCAATATATCTCTTCCCATATGCATGGATTGTCAAACGTTACAAAGAAGGAAATTAAAATAAGCCCATTACAAAATATAGGAAAAAACTGTCTCTGCGTTGCCTCCATGAAGTAAGTACCGTAGCCACAATTAATTTAAGGGATTTAACTCATTAACTTAAACAATTAGAAATTAATTGACCTGGGGAAATGAAAGTCACCAAAGAATGCATGTCAAGGCAATTCAAAAATCGATGTTCAAATATTCTGGCATGAGATAAGTCAGAATTTAACAATTACTTATATAATTAAGCAGAGACCAACATACAGATGTCATTTTCTTGTATTCATTTGATATTCTTCTACTGGTTGCCCACTTCAAAGTATATAAAGTGTATGTCCACTAAGAAACCCTTTACTAACTCACCTTTAAGTTTTTATACACCTGCTGTTATGATGTCTATATACCTTCAAAACAACTGCTTCCAACAAACCGGATGAATAACCCAATGCCAAAGTTAGAAAGTAATTTGGCTTGCTAAATGGTTCACTAGCTTTCAAGACTGACAAACGCTGGGGAGACTAGAAGAAAATAGGAATTCAATCTCTACTGCTTAGAAATACATGGTATAGATTTACTTTCTTCTTCAAGAATTAAAACTCAAAGTCCAGATAGTCTTGAAGGAAACAGAATGTAAGGGAGAGATTAAGCACATCTAAGACTATTAGTAATCCAAGCGGGCACCTTGTAATACGTTCTACATTGAAAGAAAACAGCTAAGGCTCTCACAAGTGCGTCCCCTGCCAGGCTGCCTCTGGAGCACAGTGTTCTTAAGTGCAGTTCTTACTCTATGTCCCCACGCAGAGAGATGCAGATGGAGGTCAGAGAATTTGCACAGGTGGTTGATGGAAATGCCCTGTGTTCCAGGACCAACAGACTCATCATCTAGGGTGAGTTCTTCCACTAACTAGCTGGGTGTCCTTAGGCAGGTCACTTAATAGCTTAGAATCTGTATCCTCATTCCTTTAATAGATAATCATCATAATAAAAAAGAGCAAGAGGAATAGAAAAAAAAATAAATAAATGCAGCATTTAAGAACATCAAATAACAGGAATGGATTCAGAGACTGGTGGTCAGTTGGAAAGTCATTTGAAATTATGACAAGAGGAATAGTTGAAGAAAGTTAAGACTGTTTAATTTGGAGTAAGAAGAATCAGTACAGCAGGGAAGAGCCATGATAAATACTTTCAATTCTGAAGGCTTTTCAGGGGCACAAAAGTTTAGAAGTTTCAAGTATGTCTGTCCAGAAGTTACAGGGATACAAATTTAGCTCAATAAGGGAAAAACATTTTAAAATCCAAGTGGAACTGTCTACTACATTACACTGCTAAACCATCCACCACTACAACTATCCTGGTAGAGGCCAGACAATTACTCGACAGAGAAATTACAGAAGGGGTTCAAGCACTTCATTGAGGATACCTGAACTATATAAGATTCTGAGCACTTTTTAATATTAATATTCTGAACTGTAAAATAGAAATGCTATAATCTCCATAGGTCCCACCATCTTCCTAGAAGGGGATTCCCACTATTCCTTTGGAGAACCGATGGTAGAAACTATGGAGAATTTGGAGAAACTATGGTAGTAACTATGGTAGAAAGGAGAACTCAAAGAGTCAGAGGTCCTGGGAAATTGAAAGACGAAAGGGTAAAAGTGTTTTGTAAAGCTCAGCACAAACACGCACGTGCCATGCACTCGAATTCACTTTCAAGCCTAAATTAAAATAAACAAAAACTTTGAATGGAGGCACAAAGAAGTAACTTGCTAAATCTGAAACATAAAATCATTGTCTATACAGCACAAGTGCGTGGTTGACTAGCTCAGGGCTGCATCGAGGAGGACACGACTACACAGATAACACAGGAGAGTTCCTAAAGCAGACCAAGATGTTCTCCAAAGTTCTTATCAAATGAACTCTAGAAATGCTTTGTAATTTTTACTTTTTTACTATAAAAATAAACATCAGAATAAAAAAAATAAACCACTTTAACTGAAGAAGCATGTGGTAGGTTTACAACATTCCTTCGAATTACTTGTTATTCCTCCCATCCAGAGGTGTATTCTCTGACCCTTCCCCTCAAATCTGGTCTCTGACTTAGTGTCCAAAAGAATACATCTTCCAGTTTCCATATCCAGGCTTCGACTACCTTGGCAGCTTCCACCTTCTGACTCTGCCTGACTTCCTGACCCTTGGGACACTCTCTCTTGGAACCCAGTCATAATCCTGCAAGAAATTTCAAGTACCCGACAGAGAAGCCGAGATGGAAAGGAACCAGGGGTCTTGGCCTTCAGCCCCAGCCAAGCTTGCGGCCACAGTCAAAGCCATCCTGGAGCTATTGAGTGAGTCATCTTGGAAATGATCCTCCAGTCACCTGTAAACCCCTCCAGCTTCACCCTGTGGAGCAAAGTGGGCCTTCCCCACTAAGCCTTGCAGATTTGAGGGTTAAATAAATAACAGTTGTTTTTAAGCAACTAAGTTCTGGGGTCAGACAATAGATAGCCAGAATCAAAACCAAAACTGGCCGGGCATGGTGGTGCATGCTTGTGATCCCAGTACTTGGGAGGCTGAGACAGGAGGATCGCGGGTTTGTGGCCAGCCTCAGCTACTTTTAGTGAGGCCCTCCGCAACTTAGTGAGACCCTTTTTCAAAACAAAGAATAAAATAGGGCTGGGGGTGTAGCTCGGAGGTACAATGCCCCTGCGTTCAATCCCCAGTACCAAAAAAAAATAAACCAAAAAAATAAAATTGGCATATGACTGTGCAATTTTCTCTTCCTGAGTACCCATTGCTCTCTAACATCTAGAACACTGACTTTTCAACTCTTCTTGTAACTTTATATGTTAATCAGATTTTTGTCACTATGACCAAAATATCTGATAAGAACAACTTGGAGGAAGAAAGATTGATTTTTGGCTCATGGTCTCAGGTTTCAGTTCATGGTGAGTTGGCTCCATTCCACTGGGCCTCACGGGAGGCAGAACATCATGGCGGATGGGCATGGTGGAGGAGAGTTGCTCAGCTCATGGCAGCCGGGAAGCAGAGAGAGTGTGAAGAAAGAGAGAGAGAGAAGATAAACCCTTCCACAGCCTGCTGCCAATGACCTACTCCCTCCAACGAGATCCTACCTCCTCGCAGCCCATCCCGCTCTCAATGGATGAATCCACTCATGAGGTCAGAGCCCCCACAATCCAATCACTTCCCAAAAACCCCACCTCTGAGAGCATTAGATTTTGAAAAGCATTTCCACTTTTCCTGGATTTTACTTATATGGAGTGTACTATGAGGTGCATTTTTCAAAAGATCTAAATAAATGAGTTATGATTTTTTTTACTTGAGGATTTTAGAGCACTCTGTGAGATGATTACCAATACTGGAGAATCAATTGAAAAATGAACATGAGAATCATTATACCTGGGCACTAGGGGAGTTAAAAGGCAAAGAATTTAAATATCTACTCATAGAAAAAAATCCAGAATTCTCCTTCCTCCGTGCCAGAAGAATATTTTCACTGTAAAAGATTCTGGGTATCACTGAATCCATTCGATAGTATTTAAGTGTATATAAATCATAAATGAGCAGCAGAGAGATAGGCCTCAAATTTAGGTATCATGACTCTTCCCTGAGTGTGTTTTCACAAAACACAAATGCCCTTGAAAATCAAGCTAAATGAAAATGAATATAGAGGTAAAATCTGTAAAAGTTTATTTCTAGCTATAATAACAGTCCTCATGGATTCACAAATTCCCATTCAGCAAACAGTGGCTCTTGGCTGAACACTATAAATGATTACATTGCCTCTGTTCCATAGGACTTCATATTGTAAAGTACACATATCTCACACAATTATAAAACTATGATCATGGGGTGGAGCGATCCAAAGTAAGGAAAGGGTGAGAGTAGTGTTAAATGGGTCAAGAACATCTTCAGGTACGTGTTGGCCACTCTAAGGAGACCATTTCATTGAAGCTACACACCTCAATGGGAAGCAAGAGGAATCAATAATAGATAGACATTTGCTGGGCCATTAAAAAATATTCTTGAATGTCTTGTTAAAGTATTTAAATTTGGTATGATAAACAGGGAACCGCTGAAGCAATTTAAAAGCTGCAGCCCTCTTCTACCACAATTTCATGAAAGCATCACCCTTTGATAAATATAAGCTTATGAGCATACTGCTCCTTCTGTGTGGAATAATGTTCCCTTTTTTTTCTTGCCCTGATAAACTCCTATCAAGATCCCACTCCAAGGATGCCTCCCCTACAAAGGCTTCCCTAACACTAGGTCCTGGTCACATTTCTAGAAGGTCTTTTTTATAAAACTTTTTATAGCATTTACCAGATTGTACTATGATTCACTTGCTTGCTTCTTCCTTCTTATTCTCTGGTATATGAATTATTTAAAGTCGTATACTGTTTCTTATTCCTCCCATAATGTTTGATACATGTCAGACACATAGCAAATGCTTGTTGGATGGAGGGATGGATGGATGGATGGATTCATGAATTAAGAGAAAATTTATGATGAATACATATAGAATTAAGGATTGTTTATCTTATCAGTTGCTCATAACTAAGAGTCAGGTGATAATATAAAAGAAATGTATACAACATGTAAAAGAAAATGAATCCAATAAAAATATCCCCCAAACACTGAGGGTGCTAAATACTTGTCTCCTTCCTCAAAGGAACTTTATAACTCATTATGAGCCTGGCATTTGTCAAAAATTCCATAAAACAAGCAGTAAAATCATATTTTCATTTCTCCATGAGCATAAAATCCTCCAAACCCATCACTTAAAAAGGTAGAGACTGTAGTTGATCAAATATGGAAATTATCATCTTCAACTAAGTCTAGGTATATTTGGTGAATGCTTTTCCTCATGTGTCAATATGAAGAGGTAAGTCACAGTTCTCAGGGAGCACCAGGCTCCATCTTTACAGCCTATTCCCCGTCCAGTACCAAATGTGAGAAAGACGGCTCAGGATCTCCATGGACCCCCCAAGCCCCATTTAGCGTCAGACATATCAGAGCGCGGGGGACTCATTTAGCAATCGTGGTCAGTGCTAAATCAGGAAACAAAAGTAAAGGAACATTTTATACGACACTTAACCAGCCCAAAGGGAAAAGTCATAAAATTACCCATATATCATGTCTGAGATAGAATTTCAGCTCATGGTGGGCTTCTGAAAGTTGAAGTAATCTTTATATACATAGACAAGGATTTTTCTTTGCTCAGCTTGTGTTTTACTTTAAATTCTACAGATTTCCTCACAGTAAAGAAAAAGTTCAAATCCCACATTGTTAAGTTAAAGGTTAAAGTGTTTTTATCTATTAAATTTTCACTCCCTTTAATTTATATTTTGCAGTAATGAATGGAATGATCAAATAATTGCAGTAATTATGGAATTATCAAATAATTATTGTTCAATGGGGTTAAGTGCTATAACATGAGTGAGCACTCAGGTAAGTACAGAAAGAGAAAGAGAAAAAAGAGAGAGAATAATTCAACACCTGGGAAAGTCAGAAAAGGTGTTTGTAGAACTGATATTTTATCTTGAAAAACTCAAGTCAGTACAAATATCAGGAATAATATGTGCAAAAATATGTACATGCAAAAGAAAGGACTCTCTTCACCAAGTAGTGAGAAAAGCTCGATATGGCTAGAGACTAGGGAGACTGGCGAGAAAAGTAGCCAGAAAATAGACTGGAAAATGAAGACAAGGTTTCACTGCGTAGGGGTTTGCGCACTGCAAAGAAATTTGAATTTTTATATGCTGGACAATGAAAATTCATGAAGGCTTATGGGGATATTGGGGGTAAATAATATTATGAGATCCATGTTGCAGAAAAATAACTCTGAAATTAGCATGAAAGGCAGGTTGGAAAGAGTAAGGGTGGGACACGAAGGTCGGGCAGGCCAATGCAAAATGTAGAAGAAAATGATCAGGATGTAACTAAGGCAGAGGATGGACACTAGGGACCAGATGTGAGGATCCTAAGGTAGAATCAAGAGAATTTGGAGACACGGGGGGCGGGGGATGAGACAGAGAGGAGTGCACAGTGACTCCAGGATTTCCACCAGAAGGACTCATTAATAATAGTGAAATGAAGGCATCTACCCAAAAGAACTGAAACCAAACTACCAGACTAATGCATGTGCATCTATGTTTATAGCTGCACAATTCACAATTGCCAAACTTTAGAACCAGCCAAGTTGCCCATCAACTGATGAATGGATTATGAAGCTATGGGATATGTACACAATGGAATTTTACACAGCCATAAAGAAGAACAAAATTACATCATTTATAGGGAAATGGAGGGAACTGGAGAACATTATGCTGAGTGAGATTAGTCAGTCACAAAGAGTGAAAAGTCAGATGTTCTCCCTAATATGTGGAAGCTAGGGAGATTGGGACTTAGAAGGGACTCCAGACAAAGGAGAAAACTTTAGATGAGCAAGAAGGGGACCTAACTGAGGGAGATGGGAGGGGGAAGAGGGAAACCCACTAATGCACACGATGTATATACACAAATTTATCAGAGTCAATCACTATGCTGAGCACGGAAAGGAGGGAAGGGGGAGGGAATAGGGTAGGGTTTGAGGGAGGGCTAAATGAGCAATGTGTGCATGCATGCTTCTGATACCCTGACACTTATCAAAACGTATAACTACAATGCACCAATAAATGAATATATTAAAAAATAATAGTGAAATTAATAGGGAATTCAAGAGATGAAGTAGGCTTCGGGGAGAAGAGAGAACAATGTGTTCAGTTCACTGGCGCTAGCTTTGACGTCAAGTCTGGGCATCCAGGAAATGAAGATATGGAGCTTAGAATAAATACCTTGCCCGTGATTTCAGTCTAGATCTTCCAGCCAGCACAGAAATCAGGACGTACGTGAAATTTTGTGAAGAGTGAGAAAGGATCCAAGGAGAACTGAGAGTAAGAGGTGAGGGCCTCCGGAGAAGAATGAGCAGCAAGCTGGGGGCGGGTACAACAAACCTTTAGGATGGAAGAGTCTGCTATGGGGAAAGCTAGAAGTCTGGGTGGAGAACTTACAGGGTGTGTGGATCCAAAATCCATTTATGGGAGGAACTAAGACCTCTTGAGGATAAGGAATAACCCTATTTTTTTTTTTTTTTTTTGGTGGACGGGGCACTGAGGATTGAACCCAGGGGCATTCTACCTCTGAGCTACACCCACAGCTTTTTATATCTTTTATTTTGAAACAGGATCTTGCTAAGTTGCTGAAGGTTTTGCTAAGATGCTGAGGCTGGCCTCAAACCTGCAATCCTCCTGTCTCGGCCTCCCAAATACTGGGATTACAGGCATACGCCACCACACACTGGTCTGGAATAACCCTTTTGTTAAGAAAGAGATCAGAGACATGGAAGTTTGCTTTAGGAATAATGAATTGGTCATTTCCAACAAGGGTGCCAAAACAATCCAATGGAGAAAGAACAGTCCTTCAACAAACGGTGGTGGGACAACAGACAATATACATGTGTGCACGCACACACGCAAAGAACATACATATGTGCAAAGAATGAAATTGAACCCTGCTTCATATCACACACAAAAATTAACTCAAAACATTTCACAGACCTGTCAGAGCTAAAACTATAAACTCTTCGAAGAAAATATTGAAGCAAGTCTTAACAATGGGTTAGGCAAAGCCCTGTTGGTTTTGACACCAACAAAAAATGAATGACTTGAACTCCATTAAAATTTAAAAGTTTGTGATTTTCAGGAAAATGAAAAGGCAGCCCCTGGGAGAAAATGGTTGCAAACCATGTATCTGATGAGCAATTTGTTTCTAGAATATATGAAGAACTGTTACAACTCAATAATAAAAAGACATAATCCAGCTGAGAATAGGACAAAGGTTCTAAGTAGAATTTCTCCAAAAAGGATATTAAAATGACGAAGATGATGTTGATACCCTGACATATATCAAAATATATAATTACAATGCACCAATAAATGAACATTAAAAAAAATGAAGAAACACATGGGAAGGGGCCCAACATCATTAGCCAACAGGGAAATGTAGATCAAGACCACAATGAAGGTACCACTTCGTACCCACTCAGATGGCTGCAATGAGAAGGGCCGACATTCACAAGTGTTGGGGAGGATGTAGAGAAAGTGGAACCCTCATACGCTGCTAGTGGGTATGTAGAATCATGCAGCCACCTTGCAAAACAATGGGCAGTATCTCAAAATGTTAAACATAGAACTACCATATGAACAAGTCATTCTACTCCTAGCCAAGTACCCAAAGGGATTTAAAAAACTGATACACAAATGTTTATAATAGCATAATTCATAAAAACCAAAAGGTAAAAGCACCCAAAATATTCACCAAATTAGGAATGAAAAAATGAAATGTGGTTTATACATACAATGGAATATTATTTAACAACAAAAAGGAATGAAGTACTGAGGAAAGCTACAACACAGATGAGACATTAAGTAAAAAAAAGTCACAAGAGAACATATATTGTGTTATTCCATCTATATGACATGTCTAAAACTGGTAAATGTCTGTAGAGACAAAGAGCAGATTAGTGATTACCTAGGGCTAACGGTTGAGAGGAAACAGAAAGCACTAGCTTATGACTACAGAGTTTCGTTTTGGGATGATGAAGTGTTCTGAAATTGATTGTGATGATGGTTTCAGAACTTTATGAATATACAAAAAATCACTGTAGTGTATATTTTAGATGGGTGAAATGTATCTACGTGAATTACATGTCAATCAAGTATTCTAAAAACTGAATAATGATTCAGGTTTGTTCTCAGATTCAGCCCCCAAGGATTCATGACCAGTTTCATCATAATCTTCATACCCATCTGGAGGACTAAGTAATTAAGTCACATTGACGTCGGTACCTTAACTAGGACTGAAAGCAAGCAGCTGCTTGGACGATCGCAGTTGCCAGAACCAACGGCTCCTATAGAGCCTTGGGCTTTGTAAACATCAGCAGGCTGAGGCAGAGGCATCTTTGGCAAGCAGAGAGACAGCCATCATCCAGCACCTGTGACACACATGCCCATCTTTGAGCTTAGCAGATAAGAAGGAAAATAACAGAAATCATAGGTAGCCACAAATTGGTCGATGGAGCAAACAGGGAGCTCTCAGGAGGAGGAGGATGGAAGTAGAGATGCCCATGGGTTCTATAAGCGTGGGTAGAAATACCAACTGGTGACTGTCGCTTAGACATCAACCTAAGCTCCACATCATTGTCAAGCTGAACAGGACCAGGTCAACAGAGGTTACACCGAGAGGGCCAACAGGATGAGAATGAGAAGCGACTTCGGGTTGGGAGACTGAAAATTCATTGTTAACTACAGCAAGAGCACGTTTAACGCAGTTGTGAAGACAGAACCCCCAATTCTGTGCAGTGAATATGGGGAAAGCCAGCAGAGACCACGATTACTGACTGCTCTTCCCAACAAGTTTGGCAGGGACCAAATTCCCATTGCTCAGCCCTCCTACTTAATCCTTATTTTCTTACTGACCTTACTGTACACGGGATGCCGAGAGCTTGCGTGTTTTCTTTCTTTTTCTTTTTTTCTTTCATTCTTTTTTTATAATCACTATTTATGACTTTATTTGGTAGAGTACTTTTACATTCACTCAGTTCATTGTTGTCTTAATTTGCGTTTCCCTCGTGCCATGTGACAGCCATCTTTTCATATACTGGCTAATTTGCCACCTTTATCTCTTTGATGCATTTTCAAAATCTTTGATCCATTATTTTAATTATATTGTGTGCTTTTTGTTGTGCTTTAAGAGTTATTTATCATTTGAATAAAGGTCCTTTGTCAGATCTGTCTTATGGAAATATTTTCTCCAAGTTCGTGGCTTGTCTTTTCATTCTCTTGACACTGTCTTTTGCAGAGCAGAAATTTTAAATGTTAATAAAGTCCAACTTATCAATTCTTTCCATCATGGGCTGTGCCATTGTTACCATACTTAAAAACTCGTCATCAAATCCAATGTTTTCCAATGTTTTCTCCTAGGAATTTTTCCAATGTTTTCTCCTAGGAATTTTATAGTTTTACATTTTGCAATTAGCACTGTGATCCATTTTGAGTTAATTTTTGTGAAGGGTATAAGGCTTTCATTTCTTTCACATGATATCCAGCTGTTGTAGCACCATTTGTTGAAAAGACTCTCTATTCTCCAGATATCAAATATTTTCACACAGAAAATATTCACCTTCTGACTAGAGCTTTCAATTCTCATTCTAAGTCCTTTTAAAAACTGATACACAGTTGTAGGCCTTAAATTCAATAGGCTAAGTAATAAATAGGAGTAAAGATAAATCTACATTACTTTTATGATATTAGACAAATCCTGCATATTTATAAATTTTGCTTCACTTTCACTATTTTTGGCCCCATTATACTTATATATAAATGTGTAATACTCACGTTTGTATGCATCCAGTCATCTGTGTCTCAGGGTTCCCCCTTTCTTAGCTCACATTTTTTTTGTTCCCCATTCTTTGCCTCTATTTTCTATCCCAACTACAAGCACGGAGTCCAGTTACCTTGGTCAATCAAGTTTTATAAACCATTAGGAGAGAATGCTAACTTACTCGACATTACCCACGCTTTCTTCCTAACAGGGAGGGCACCTTAGTTTAATAACTTCTGAATCACATCTCTCCAGTCAGGCATAAGCACTATTCATTTTTATCTTAGCTTTACTATTAGAGACAATGTCCTTTGTGGGGTGATAACTTTCAAAATGCCTTTGACAAAATTCCACACCAAAAGATACTTGCTTACAATTGTAGAGTGAAGGGGAGTGGGGAGAGCAGATTTTTCGCGGACAGAGAATGACGAGAAGACAAGCAAGAAGATAAAGGATTACGTTTCTTGCTTTGGCTAAAAGCATGAGTATTTCTTGGGATAGAAGAAACTGTAAACAGTTGCGTCTGTAAAGAATAAATCTGGAACCGGTCTTGTTTTATAAATGACCTCGAAAGAGTGTGCACAAAGGAATCTTTAATGTCAGATGACTCCGAGATACTTTGAAACCTAGACAAATACGAAGCCAAATCTAAACTATATTTAAAAGATGGCACACTGTAAGATAAAAGATCCAGTCCTAGACAAGAACCTGGAAGGTAACCCAATATTTCTTTTTACAAAATAGAACATCAAAGTTCAAGATACAATCAAGAAAAATCATTTGAAATGAAACAGAACACACTATGCCCTCCCCTACAAAAACGCATAGGCGTCCACTCCTAGAATATTGTGCTCTCTGTTGACACAACACTTCCAGAAACGGCAAGGGGAAGCAAGTCCCACTCAAGGTAACCGAGGTGACTGGAGAGATGAAGAGGCTGATAAATAACTTGAGAACTGAATTCCAGGCAGGAAAGATAAAATCTGGAAGAGAAATTTGAGTTAAATGTGTTCTTGGAATAAAAGAAGTTGTCTGGGCAAAAGAAAAAGGGGTATAACTCAACTGCGCCATGAGAGAAGTTTCTAGACTTTCCTAAGATGAAAGCATTTACTTCTGACACTGTCAAGAGCACACTGCATGCAAATCCATGCCTGGCTTTCCCGTGACTTCCTTCCTTGTCTACGAAACCCACCACGATCTCTCCCTTCTTGAATTCATCACTGTTTATCTGCACCGCTCTTTCGTTCCCAGCAGACAAAACCTTGCGGGCATTTCTCGCGCTGATGTCTTCCTTCCAGTTATGAAGGAGCCTCTTAAACAGGGGCGGGGGAGACTCCGTGTTTCCTCTCTTGCCCACATATCAACAAGCAGAATACTTGATCAACCTGTTAATATTACAAACAATTATAGAGAAACATGTAGATCTATTACATAAAACTCTGTGGCACAGAAATAACTAACTTGGGGATAAATAAGAAAAATGCTCAGTTAGTAAATAGTAAACATCACAGGAATCGATGGAGACCAAAGTTTATGATTCATTTCAAGGAAGTTTCGGATCCATTAATGAACAACTGTTTTAAAACTGAAAACTTTATAGACAGCAGTAGATCCCTGTGCTTTAAAAAGTGATGTCAGGGGGCATGGTGGCCCACGCCTGTAATCCCAGTACTTGGGAAGCTGAGACTGGAGGATCCAGGTTCGCGGCCAGCCTCAGCTACTTAGTGAGGCCCTGTTTCAAAATAAAGAATAAAAAATAGGGCTGGGGGTGTAGCTCGGAGGTAGAATGCCCCTAGGTTCAATCCCCAGTACCACAAAAAAATAAAATAAAATAAAAATAAAAAGTAATATCAGGCCTAGGCATGGTTGGCGCACACCTGTATTCCCAGTACTTTGAAGGCTGAGACAGGAAGATCACAGGTTCCAGGTGAGCCTCAGCAACGTAGTGAGATGCTCAACAACTTAGAAAAACCCTGCTTCAAAATAGAAAATAAAAAGAGCTGGAGGTGTATCTCAGAGGTAGAATGCCCCTGGGTTTTATCTCCAGTACCCCCCCAAAAAAGGTGATCATAAAAAAGTGAGACTCTATCTGACATAGACTAATGGACCAACCCTTTAAGAAGTATATGAAAGAACAATTACTGAATAAATGGTCTCCAACAAACTAATGGCTCAAGTGGTTTGTCCTGGTTCTCCATGTTCCCCATCTTTAGTGACTGTTTCAATCCCCAGCCAACCCTCTGTGTTCTCTCTTTTTTCATCAAACTCCTTGTCCTTGAACTCTTCCAGGGAATAAATTATACAGGGAACCTTTCACTCTATCTAGTAGTAAACATCAATTCTCATGAAGACATCTGGATACACTAGAAGATTCCAAATTGATTTGAAAACAAAATAATTATTCTTAATCTTTCCCAAAATTATAACCTTCCTAAGATTCGATGGAGTGATGCTGATGGTCAGAATGTTGAGTTCTATGGTATGTGTGTCAGGCAAGATGGGGCTGGGGCATTAAACAGGAAAATAGCATTTTTTGGTTTTCCTTTGTTTTGTTGGTACTAGGGATTGAACCCAGAAGCATTCTACCTCTAAGCTACACCCCCAGCTGTATCCTATTTTTTATTTTCATTTTTTTTGAGGTACCGGGGATTGAACCCAGGGTCGTTCTACCTCCGAGCTACACCCCCGGCCCTATTTTTTTATCCTTTATTTTGAAACCGGGTCTCACGAAGTTGCGGAGGGTCTCACTAAGTAGCTGAGGCTGGCCGTGAACCCGGATCCTCCAGTCTCCGCCTCCCAAGTACTGGGATTACAAGCGTGCGCCACTACGCCCGGCTCTATTTTTTATTTTCAAATGTGGACTCCATAAGTTGCTGAGGGTCTCATTAAGTTGCTAAGGCTGGCCTTAATCCTGCAATCCTCTTGTCTCAGCCTCCTAAGTACTGGGATTACAGGTGTTCACCATCACTCCCAGCTAAATAGTGTATTTTAATACATATCTCGTTCCATGTTTACAATAAGCCTCAATAGTGAAGCAAAATAATGAAATGCTAGTTTTTGTTTTGTTTTTGTTTGTTTGTTTTGTTTTGTTTTTTGGTAACAAGGTCTAGCTAATTGCTGAGGCTGGCCTCAAACCTGCAATCCTCCTGTCTCAGTCTCCCAAGTACTAGGATTACAGGCATTCACCACTGTGCCTGGCGTAAAACTCTAATTCTAACAAAAAATAGTTTAACTCCATTGTCACCTTCTCTCCCCTCTACTATTCTTTCAACTCCCCAGTTCCCGGGACCCTTAGGATCCTATTTACACATGTCCTCATTGTAAATACCACCTTTTGCCTCCAGGGATTTTGTGTGCTTTCTCTTGCTTTTCCTTACAGCCATGTTCATAATATGCTGGAGAAAATTATATTTAAATTAGGATTCGGAGCCTTAAAAACAAAAGAAGACTACATGGCATTGGCACTGCAAATCAATGTCTTACACATGCACGACAAAAAAAAAAAATCCACTGAACAGAACAGAAGCACGCCATCCCCATAAACACTGACTCACCAAGCGAAGAAAATACAAACCCGTAAGAGAGAAGACTGCGATCGGGCATCCTCACTTTTGTTATTCCTCGTGCCTCCAAACAAATGCGTAGAATTGAATAAACAGACTGACTCAAAAAAAAGGAGACTGAAAAGATGAGAGGCTTTGGAACGGCTCGCTCTGCGAAAGAACACTCAGAGAGGAGCAATAAAGAAATTAATAATGAACTTGGACACTTTCAGAGATTGAAGAAGGAGTCTGAGCAAGGGAATGGGAGTTATTATAGAAGCGTTTTCACTAAGAGTTCAGCATTTTGTAGCGAGCATGGTGGCCAAGTTTGGCGACGTGACATTAGTAGTATAAAATTGTAGAGCACTTGGAAAGCCGCATGTTCCACTGGAGAGCACTACGTGGGTTTGGCAGACGTGGATATTTTTATTAAGAAACATTTCCATTGCAACAGCAAGTAGAATATTAAAGAGATCAGATCCAATGTTCAGGATGTTTATGATTAATACATTTCATGACATTTCCTGTGACAGGGAATTGCGAACCATCTTCTGTGTGCAAAATGCATATATATATGTGAGATAAAGCTTAGGAAGAGGATTTCTGCCAACCAAGTGCCCATCGGTATGCACAGCGCCAGCTCTGTGGCAGCGCAGGCAGGCGGTGGAAGGCCAGAGCCAAAAGCTCATTAAGCCAATGGCGATGATGATCACATCAATCCGGCACATTTATTCACTAAATTTCTTCCAGAAGTATGGAAAAAAGAAAGGAAGAAAATGGGACAGTAAAATACTGAGAACATTATGTAATCAATCCATTTTTTTCCAGAGGACACTTAAATATTCGTGTGTGTGTGTGTGTGTGTGTGTGTGTGTAGGGAGGGAGAGAGAGAGACAGAATGAGAGAGAAAAAGGAAAAAAATGCACTGAAGAGACCCATCCAATAATTGCATGTGAAACATTCACTTATGTATAGACATGTCTAATGTCATGTCAAAGCCGGAATAATGAGAGACACACCACATGTATCGGGAAGTCACCATTAAATATGCCAGCTGGCATCTTATGAGGAATCAAGATGGCTTTATAAATCTAACTCGTGGTAAATGAAAGTCCAGTATTGTTTAATTGATGTATTAGGCATTAGCCATTATAAGAGAAACCTTAGATATTGCAAAGGTTTGTCAATAGAGAAAACTAGATATTTTAAACGTCTAATTGTTATGATGTGAGACTAGAATGCACCAATAAAAATATAAAAAATAAAATATCTAGCTGAAACATCTGTATCTGTCATATTATCCTTTCTGATTTTAACTGTCTCATGTGGGTTTATATTTAAACAGAGGCTTAGCTTCTCAGCACTCATACCTTTCCTACTTGGTAAAGAAACTGAGGCAGCATGCCAAATCTGTGACTTTGAAGTCATTCCCATGGCAATGGGCTATGTTGTCCAAACAGAGGGCTGTGAGGTAACATGATGAGACAGAAACAGAATGGCAAGGAAGAGCGTTCAACTTAGATACAACTCTCTCAATAAGGCACAGAGATTAAAGGGGGAAAGAGCTTGAACTAGAAAATTGTTTTTCCTATGAGGAACAAAACTGCGTTTTTCTGGAACTATCTTGCTCCAATTCCTGCTAACTGATGAAATAATTAAGAGTAGGCACAAATGCATTGAGCTAGCCTATAAAATGCAAAGAAGACCCCAATGATGAGGAAAATAAACTAAATTTTCCACAATCACATATGTATATAGTTTTAGCTCTTTAAAAAGCCATGAGCCATTATGTTTAACTGTTTGTTACTTTTCAAGGTAAACAAAGGAGTTGTGGACCAAAGGCTCCCCTCTCCAGCAGAAACCCAGTAGAGCCTCGGCAGTACGGGAGGTTCCTTGGAGTTCAGTGCGTCTTTGAATCCTTAAGGGCAGAGAATCCGTCAGAACCAGTCAAGACACTGTGTCTCCTTACCTCAGACTTCAGCAAAAGGCACCGAATCATTGACTGCATTTTAAGACATCTGTGATCTTGGGAAATGATGCTTTGATTCCCTACAGTGGCAAATGAGCTTTTCCCACCTCGGGGAGGATGTGTTTACTTTGCCTGGTTCAGGTCAGAACTTGTGGGCATTATAGTTACAGATGCCAGTAAGTGGTACTCAGACTTTGGGTACATTTTCCCTAGAATTTCCTCAAATAATTGTGTGTATGGACTTTGTCAGGGTGGCCTCTGTCCCTTTCTGTCCCTCTTCTACCCCCCGCCTGCCAAAAAAAGATCTGAAATATAAAAGCCAAGTACTTTTAACACAAAGGGTTTGCACTATATATGTGTTGACAAGCACTCTTCATGCGACCAAATATCTGGCCTTGGCAGTGTCGGCCCCAATTTAAGGCCAGCATATGGAGGGACCCTTCCTCCACACCTCTGGAGTTCCCACACGTACTGTGATGGCCAAGCGTCTGAATTACAAAATCTGCACCATAATCAAAAGAAGCCCCAGATACAACAGACCCGCCCTACGGGATACAGAACCCTCACACTCCTACACAAGGTGGGAAAGAGTATGGGAAGAAAGGGTAGAATTTGCTTTCTACCACCTTCTCTATCTCTCTCAAAGCCCTTTTATTTTCTCGGGTAAATATCACATGTGATAAAATGCCTACATTTCAACTATACAATTTAATACGTTTTGGAAAATGCATAGACCCATGTAATCAACATCCCGATAATCACAAGACAGAATAGATCGATCAACCCCCAAAAGTTGCCAAGAAACCATTAATGTCGATCCATCAATCTCCATTGTCACACAAGTAACCACTTCTCTGATTTTTTACCACCTATGTTAGTTCTGTCTGTGCATGAATTTCATATGAATGGAATCGTACAGCATGTAGACTTTTGTATCCAGCTTCTTCTGCTCAAAGCAATGTCCTTGAGATTTATCCATACAGTTGCTTATGAGAACTTTTTCTATCTTGGTGGATAGTTCACATGTAGTCCACAATTGTTGGGTGAAAATACCTACAGAGAAGAGGAGAGGGAGAGGGAGAGGAAGTGGAGGAGGAAGAGGAAGAGGAAGAGGAAGA
>PVJS01001737.1:0-92993 GCA_004027185.1 Glis glis
TGAGACCCGGTCTCAAAATAAAGCATAAAAAAAAATAGGGCCGGGGGTGTAGCGCGGAGGTAGAACACCCCTGCGTTCAATCCCTAGTACCGCAAAAAAAAAAAAAGAGAGAGGCTCAGCCACATGATGTCACTTGAATGGCACCACGTGGGCTAGACACAGAGACCAGCTGGAGCAGGCAGAATTCCTGTGCCTTTAAGGTAGAGCTTTAGAGCTGATTGTAGCTGTAATTAACAGCTTCTTCTGGCTGTGCAATGGAATTTTCCTGAAGGACTCAGTGGTTTTACCCACCGGCAGGTTTAATAAAATGGGATTTCAGGCAGCACAGAGCTTTCAACCCAAAGTAGCTAAATCGAGTTAAAGCAGAAACATCAATGATTTTCAGGGAGCGCACATCATAGGAATGACTGAGCATCATAAACCTCTGCTGATTGCTTCTTTCAGAATCAAGCTGAAACTAAGTGGGACCCGAGGAAACGAGAAAGCTAGCCTAGGCCCCTCTTCCTGAGCTTGCACTTAAATCCCATATAATTTTTTTTCCTATAGTAATGTATTCAAGCCTACTTAGTAACGGATAGACTACTTTATTTCCAGCGTACACTAGATATATTTCCTAACACTTGGGAGAAAAATTGAAGCGGACGCTTGACCTATACCCCCCCTTAGCACAGCCTTTACTTTGGTGATATTTCCGAATCTGCTGTGTAAGAAAGGATCTCGTCCCACGTGAGCTGTAGAGTACAAATGTGCTTCATTAGACTCTTCTCAATATTTCCTTTCTATTGAAAATTGAGTTTGCCTATTCACCAAGAGAATATAATAATGTGTAAGTTGAAGTCCAAGATAGTGAGGAATAAACAAGCAGATTTACTACTGAATATCTTATTATACTGAATAGAAGGAATTACCTATGCTTATGAAATACTTCTTATTTTCCTAAGTGGTTTCATATAGGAACCAAAGGAGAAAAGAAAACTGAAAAAATAAACAGAATAAAAATAGGAGTTTGGCAAGAATTTTCTCTGCTCCATCACTATTAAATGAGAAGAAAAGAGACTAAGGGAGCCAGTAAATAGGGGTGGTAATAAGATTGTCACTCCATGGCAGAGTGGTTGTGAAATATTTAACCAGAAAGGAAAGTACCAAGAAATCCATGCATAAGACTCAGTACTTCACAGATGCCATCAAAGAACTCACAGAAACCAGGGTTTGTGGAAGAAGGAGGTAATGAGACTATCTGAGGGAGTCAGAGAAAGCAAACATTTGGGAGGGGGCATTTGGGATGGAAAGAGCAGCAGGCTGTGCAGGGGCTCAGAACAGAGTCATGTTATGAGAAAGTGTCCCCGAGACTGTAACACTCTACCCTTCAGTTGCTTAAATCCCTTGGAAGCAGCCAAATTCCCTTGGACAAAATCCAAAATGAAATCAGCTTTTGTCAAAGCCTGAGCTAAAGTAAAAGCTCTAGAGAAAATTTCCACTGAATTCACCTGAAAACTCATATGTCAAAAATGGTATGAGATAGCCCTTCTCATGTGATTAATTTTGTGTTAGTATATTTTCAAAAACAAAGCAAATAAACCATAATTTTAAAGAGAATGATAATTCTTTTGTGAAATATATCTGGGTAAGAAGGCTGTGTGGTACAGTGTAATTGAGGGGAAATGTATACTTTCTTCTAAGGAATCAGGTGTATACCAGATACAAGGAAAATATCAATAAATGTATAAAAGCAGAATTTGGACAGACTCCTTTCTCTAACCACAATGAAATTAAAGAAGTCAAGAACAAAGCTAAAACCTCTTAGTTATCTAAAAATAGTCTACTAAACAAATTTGGGTCAAAAAGGAAACAAATAAATATAATAGATTATTAGAGAGAAAAACACTAAAAAATAACAATTATGATCTTGATGGGGTCAAAACAGAAATGCTATCAATTTTAAAAGAAATAATGAAGCCAGGTGTGGTGGTGAATGCCTGTAATCCCAGTACTTGGGAGGCTGAGACAGAAGGATCGCAGGTTTGAGGCCAGCCTCAGCAACTTAGTGAGGCCCTTTGTAACTCATGAGACCATGTTTCAAAACAAATAAATAAAACAGGGCTGGGGGTGTGGCTCAGAGGCAAAACACTCCTGGATTCAATCCCCAGTACCACAAATAATAATAATAATAATAATGAGTGAACTAAACATTCAATGTTAAAAATTAGAGAAAGAACTTACCTAAAATTCCCCCTGAAATTTAATTCCTTTCCCTTCTTTACCATCTTGTAGATGGCACCACCTTCAACCCAAGTGTTTTGGCTTCAAATCTGTGTAACGTTCTTGATTTTGCCCTTTCCTTGTTGACATTAACTCCAAAATGTAATTCAAATTCTTTTACTTCAATGTCGCCTCCACATTATAAAGCTTGTCATGTCTCACTCGGACCACAGCAATGACTTTCTCATTATTTTTGCTGTTTCTACTCTTACCCTTCAACAGCTACTCTGCAAACAGTGGTTAGGAGGGGTTTTGGAATATAAATTAGATTATATATTACTCCTATTAAGACTATTTAATGATTTCACACTGCATGCACATGAAAACCCAAATTTCTCACCAACATCTTACACCTCAAGGACTATAGACTGGAACCTATACTAGAATTTGACCCACAGACATGTTTAACTTGTCTTACAGGATATTTCAAGGTATTTTTTATTCGCTGACAATATTTGGGGAGAAGGTAATTATGTATTAAAAATGGAAATTTCTGGGTTTTCCTGAATTTTTAAAAAGTCTGCCTACAACAGACCCAACACTTCCATATGATGAGGGATAACTGAGTGGCCCTTACCACCTCATCTTATCTCCAGACCATAGTCTGGATACCAATAGTTCTTTATTTCTCTCCAGCTTTACTAACATACAATTAACAAAAAGCCATATGCATTAGTGGTATATAACATTATGTTTTGATATAGGTATTCATTATGAAATTACAAAATCAGACTAGTTAACATATCTACCACCTTACATGCTTATTTTTTGTGGGGAGAACATTTAATATCTACTTTCTTAGCAATTTTTAAGTATACAATCCATTAGTATTAAATATAGCCATCATTCTATACAATATATAGCCAGAACTAACTTATTCTATATAAACAAAACATTGCATTTTGACCAACATTTTTATCAACATCTTCCCATCACCCCATTAATAATTCTTTATCACCAAATGTACAGTTTCTTTTTTCATGTCATAGTCATAAATATTTTTATCTATATGAGAATATTTCACTACATAAGAAAATGAAAGCAAGACGGGAGAGATCTTTGTGTCTCTTACCTCTGGGACATTTTGATTGTTTGCAATAGTTGGCCCAAAACCAGATTGAAATAAAATGTCTGCATGTTATTCAATAGTACACCTAAAGACCCATCCAAATTTCCAGATACTTAAGAACATCTGAATACGCAGTATCACATAGAAAAAGAAAACCTCCATGATAAAATATTTCACTTTTCATCTTGATCAATCAATACCAAGAGGGAGGGAAGGAAGGAAGGGAAGGGAACAGGAATGAGGAGCACATGAACATTTGTAAAGCACTTTTATGTGCCCAGAACTATGCTTGGTATAATGTGATATCAAAATTAATGTGTTAAATAAGGTTCCTATAAGGGCTGAAAATTGAGTTAGAGAAAGAGAGCACATATGAAATAACTAGAAAATAATTAACATCTCTATTATATTCTGTAGATAATCCCAGTAATAGTTTAAGGAAGAAGAGAGCAGGAAGGCTGACAAGATCAAAGAAAAGTCAAGATTAGAAAAGGGCCTTGAAAGTAGAATAGTATCTCAATTAATGCAGAAATTCCAGACAAAAAAATTGCAAAATGATCATAGGCAGGAGGACAGAAAGGAGTAATGCATGTAGCATGACACGGAACAAGAAGATTCATCTGACTAATGTAACTAACACAATATATCACTGACAATGGGTCTTCTCTACATATTACAGACATGTTGATATGTGTTCATTTGCATTTCTACATGTAGGTTCAGGATGGGGGGACAATCTGCCATCTACAGACTTCAAGCTCCTAGAGAATGGGGACCATATTATCCATGACTCACCTGAACCATCTGTAACACATTTTCAAAATCTCCCCAGATGCAAAGCAGAAAGAAACAGTAATAACAATATTGTCTTTAGATAGGGTTTTTTGTGAAATAGTTGGAAGAAACTTACAACAAAAATTACATGTATTCTTATGTCTCTATAAGGTAAGTAGATAAAAAGCTTTTATCTGCAATTCAGACAGGATGAATAAAGGTGTTAAGCGACTTGCCCATGCAGTGTTTCTGGCTAAATTTCAGGTGACTCTCTATAATTATTTAGCTTTTCAGGTGGCTTTGGAAATTTCTCCTCCTCTGTCCCAGCTGAGCACTTCCATTGTCTGCCCCACTCCTACCGCAGGGCTAATATGCCCCTGATCGTAGGCTGCAAGCCTGTCATTAGCCTCTCCCCACTCTGTCAGCTCACCTCTCACCAGAAAGAGCTTCACAACAGTTGCCTAGAAGTTTCCTATTTGATTTTCATGCCCAATATTTTTTTAACTTTAGCATGCTCTGATTTTCCTGAATTAAGTCTACACATAGAAAAATTTGACTGAGAACCAAAGATACAATTTGCTCCATTCACCCATCTCTCTGTTTGAAGTCATTTCAGGCACAGATCAGATTTTCAACAACCTTCAAACAGGAACCTAAAGCCTCCAGTGTAAATTATCAATTAAGCCATGTTTTTAGCTCAAGTGCTATAGGAGAGATATTGAACTTGTAGATCTTTTCCTTTTTAGTCAATCCATGTAAATAAAATTATGATCATTTCCATTATGTTGGAAATAACATAAACCTACAAGTCAAGAAGGCTAGATTTTAAACCCAAATCTGCCATAACTTGCTGTTGATTGAAGAGAAAAGAGCAGATTTTCACAGAGTACACACCTGAGCAAAAACACTGAGAGCTGGCTGATGCAGAGGCAGTGTCTTAATGTCTCTGATCCATCTGCAAAATAAAAATAATACTACTTAATTCACAGGGTGATTACAAGGATGAGGTGGATTCATGTATAGAAATTAGTGAATAGTGCTTCGTACAGTTGGTATTCAATTAGTCTCCTTTCCTGTAAAAGGAAAGAGTTGAATTGGATGCGCTTTAAGGTCCCTTCTGGTGCTAACGTTTTGTTTCTATTATTTTTTCCAGGCTCTATAAATTGTATCCCAGCCTGGTTCCCTCTTCTACCCTCCAAGCTGCACAGCTATAAATATTTCCCTCCCACCTGTAGGCTCAAAATAGCTCCAGGCTCTGAGACTCTTATGACCAAACCTCCACATTGTAACCCATTTTCAAGAACAGAGTGGCAGCCTGATTTCCTGCCTTGTCCCCTATTCCTTGGGCACGTGAATCTCATTTCCTCCCATTCCTCACGAGGTGGAGGCTGGTCCCTGAGCCTTATTACCATAACATGGTCAGAACTACCTGCTGCAAGTCCTCACCGTACCGACCACCTGCCTGCTTGGACATTCGCTGCCTGCCTGCTGCCAGTTTGAAAGCCCTAACTCACAGCCAGGACATCTGTCTGCAGACCACTGCCAGGCCTCCCAGATCCCAGCTACCCACCCGCAGGCCTGCCTCACAGTGCGCCCATGCCACAGCACAGCCCTCCTCACTCCTGCCCATCGTGGGTCCTGGACCATCAGCCCGCACCTGGGCCTGTCAGCCAGGGCCACAGACATTAGCACAAAGATATAAAATTGCTAATTTTTTCTGACAAGAGTCCCTGTTCCTTATACATTTGAGATAAACTACTTTCATCTCCTCTACATTTAGTGTATTTTGCAGCCTTTTTTTTATTATCTAATTTGTTCCTTTCATTACTTACATTTTTATGGTGATAAAACACATAGAAAAGTGCACAACACATGACTTCATAGCTCAATGTATTATCACAAATCAAACATACCATGTAATCTCCGCACCGCGTCCTGCAGGGTGGAAAGACTTGGGGTTTCTTCCCCTACTTATAAGGCACCAGCCCTATCCAATCAGATCCCGGCCCTGCTGACCTCATTAGTCTTAACTACGTCCTTCAGGGCCTATATCCAAATACAATCACATGGGGGCTTCAATACATGAATTTGGGGGGACACAATTTTGAGTTCATGGCTGCTGTAATGATACACAAAAATAACCACACCTAACTATTATGTGGTCATTATGCCAGAGCTTTACCTGCAAGCGTCTCATTTAATCCTAATTCCTATCAGGAAATTACCAGTATTGCCCATTTTTTATATGTAAGAAAAAGGTTCCCCTAAAGGTTAAATAATAAAAATCAGAACATGTCTTCCTGCTGATTAAAATTCCCCAATGGCTTCCTATTATTCTTTTTTTAATATACTTTTATTGGTGCATTGTCATCACACATCATAATGAAGTTCAGAGTGATGGGGGCATACAGCACACAGCACTTGATGAGTGAGCTTCCCCCCCAGCTCCCTTCCTACCCCTCCCCTACCCCACACATGATATTGAGATTGGCATTGATAATTTCATATATGTACGTAGCATCATTTGGAGTATTTCCTTCATGGAGTTTCCCTTCCCCCCCTCACCTCCCTCCCCTACACCCCTCCATCAGTCCCCTGGGGGTTTCTCCTCCTTTATCTGGAGTCCTTCTAGTGTCCCATTGTCTCCCTAGCTTCCACATATGAGAGAAAACATACAAACCTTGACTTTCTGAGACTGGCTGATCTCAGCATAATATACTCTAGTTCCATCCATTTTCCTGCAAGTGACATAATTCTGTTCTTCTTCATGGCTGAGTAAAATTCCATTGTGTATATATCTCACAGTTTAGTAATCCATTCATCTGTTGATTGGCTCTTGTGAAATTATATCCAATTAAACATTACTATGATGAACAAGGTCTCCTTCACCGGGTCCTGTCTGCCTCTTTGTCCTCATCATCTACCACTGCCCCCTTAGCTCATTGCCCTCCAGCTACACGAGGCCTCTTTCTATACTCCACCATATCAAGTATGTCCCCCTGGATTTTGACACATATGATTCTATCTAGCATGCTCATCTCCCAGATCCTTGCACGTTTAGTTTTGTGATTTAAGTTCTAAATGAAAAACATCTTCCCAGGCCTGGCTAAACTATCTTCCCCTTCTAAATACCCCTCAAATACAATGGTTTATTGTTGCATTCTTTATGACACATTCCAAATCATTTTATTTTATTATTTATTATTTGTTTTATTCCATTATTATTGTCGACATGTATTATTAGAATGTAAGCACCACAAGAATAAAGGCCTTGTCTTTCTTCACCTCTTTATCCCCAGTGCCTAGAAACTGGCACATCATGGCACCAAATTACATTGAATAATTGCATGTATAAGGAATGCATGAATGAACGTCTATGGCTGTGGATGAGTAAATAGTAGAACCTAGATTCTGAACCATTCATTCTTGCTTTAAACCCTACAAAGTAATATCTGAAAGAATTTATTCCAAAATTATATGTCAACATTAAAAACAAGGAATAGATTAATTCTTGGAAAGATCTGACTCAATAATAATTACAGCTACCATTTACAAAGGGCCTACCCTGTGCGACATACTCTGCTAAGTGCTTTCTAAGCACTGCCTATTTAATTCTCAAAACCACCCTATAAAGCAGCTGTTATTATCCTCATTCTGCACTGAGGAAATTGAGGCGTATAAAGGTTGAGTAATTTACCCACATCACTCCTAACAGGAGACTGAACTAAGATGGAACACGGATCTCTCTGTCTCCAGAATCTGAAATATCACGCTCCAGCCTGTAGAAATGGACCCCACTCTAAAATAATGTGTCATGTTGCGTAATTTCCTAATCTAAATATGATTTACTTGGAACTTTAAAAGTAAAATTAAAACAACTTGTGTACCAAAAAAAAACATTATGTAAATTTTGCCACCACTCCTGACATTATTCTCATCTTCAATTCTTTTTCCCACTAGAGAAACAAGATGTAATTTGATGGCAAAATTTTCCCAGCACTAAAATCTAATAAGTTATATAGAAGGGCAGTTCCACTAGATAGAAATTATAGATGGAAGATGTCCAGAGCTAATTCATTGCCTTTTAAATGAAATAGCAAGAATGTCTTTGAAGGGACATTTACACTACGTAATAAGTAATCTTCCAAAGTGTGGAGTGTTCACAATTATTAACCAGCACAAACTGCTGAGGTTAATGAATAATGCTAATCTGAATCTATCTGCATAAACTCCTTTTACTCAGCCCCCCCCCTTATTTTTCTCTCGAGATGGCTATTTACAAGCTAAAGTAGAAATTGTAGACTTGCAAAGACACCTCCACTCCTTAAACATCTGCAAATGCAAAATACTTACCTAGACATGGAAAAAACAGATACTGGAGAGAGTCCCTTGACTTGTTTCTTATCCAAGGAGACTGTCTCCAGTGGGCTTGAAAAACTAGCTTTCAACAAAAGCAGACAAGATATTATTATCTGTTAGATAAAGGAATCTACAGGGAAAGGAAAAAACCAAAAATATATACAACTAAAACAACCTGCCTATGCCTAAGCGATCCAGAAATGATAAGAAAACAAGTTAGTATGGATTGTTATGTTATTTAATATATAAAATAATATTTTGGAGCAAGTAAATGAAGCAAAGACTAATTATTTTCATTTGAGAGACAGACAGACAGACACACGGAGGAAAGGAGAATTTTAAGAGCCTCTCACCGATAGCCTGACAGAAAATACATGTTTCTAGATCCAACACCTAACTCCAGTGGACCCAATTTGATAAACATCAAAACATACAGTGGTGCCATCAAAATAGATTTTTCTTCACACACTTAAATTTTTCTACACATAAACTGTCCATTCTGTCCAATGTTTTTACTTCTTTCTCTAAACTGCTGGTGACAGAAGGATCAAAGTCAATAACGTGAAAGTTCTTTGGATTCTCTGTAGCAGTACGTGGTGATGCATGCCTATAATCCCAGTACTTGGGAGGCTGAGACAGGAGGATCACAAATAAATAAAAATGAAAATGAACACAGACTGCGAGTAAAGGAGCTATTTTAGAAAAGTAGCTGCAACTGCATAGCAAGTGTTATAAAAGAATATACAGGACACAATGGAAACATAAGAGACTCTGCCTCCTTATCCAGCAAAACATATAATAAAGATGAGCAAAAAAAAGGTGTCCATGTCTCCCTGCAGATCTACCGATGCCACTCCCCTCACTAAATGTTAAGTTTGTACAGCAAGGGCCAGGAGATGTTTTCTGAAAATACCCAGTCATAAATATTTTAGGTTTCTCAGGCCATACTATCTCTGTCACAACTATTCAACAGGATCATTAAAATATCAAAGAAACCATAGATAGTATGAAAGCAAACGAACATGGCTGTATTCCAATAAAACTTTATTTACAGACAAAAAGCCGTATTTGGCCCATGCACCAGTTTGTTGAGCATTGTTCTAGAAGATTCTAGAGGACCATTTTTAATCATCTTTGTAGTTTGTTTAATTAAATTGAACTATTCAGAGGACTTTAATCTTTTGATCTTGGACTCTTATCTTGGCTAATTTGTGTGTGTGTGTGTGTGTGTGTGTGTGTGTCTGTGTGTCTGTGTATGGTAATTGACGTTAACCACTTCCAGGAAAAAATGCTACTCCAAAAATAGAATGGGACATCTTTTTATACAGCTTCTTAATGGAAACCCAAATCTCTGGACTTTCATTGTTAAAGTCCTGCCCTCAATACTTTCTTTTTTTTTTTTCTTGCGGTACCGGGGATTGAACGCAGGGGCGTTCTACCTCTGCGCTACGCCCCCGGCCCTATTTTTTTATGCTTTATTTTTGAAACCGGGTCTCACAAAGTTGCAGAGGGCCTCACTAGGTAGAGAGAGAGAGAGAGAGAGAGAGAGAGAGAGAGAGAGAGATCGATCGTGCGCGCATGCGCGCTGAGGCTGGCCGCGAACCCGGATCCTCCGGTCTCCGCCTCCCAAAGTACTGGGATTACAAGCGTGCGCCACCACGCCCGGCTCTGCCCTCAATACTTTTAAGACTGTTTGGTCTTACACAGATCCAGAAGAATATCAGTTTAGAAATATAAGTACTGTTGTAGAAAACTCGTTGTTTCTGATTAGAACTCTAAGAATGATATTTAGTGAGAGTATGTTGCTTCCCTAAGTTATAGTTTGATTCTTGGAATATAAAAAAGATAACAAATCAGCAGCATATGATACATATGTAATATTCTCTTAGTAGGACAATAAAGCAGTTCTTAGGATTAAAGGGAAAAAAAAAGCTCTACATAGAAATTAACCATCTTTTTAGTCCTCACCATCCCTGATGGGGTTGGGAAATAATTAGTGTATAGAAAATTAGGAAAAGGTGACAAGGAAATAGATAGATAAAGTAATTAATGATGAAGAGAATGGGAGAATAGAAGGAAATAAACAATAAGAACTAGAGAATACGAGAAGAAGAGACCAGTGAGCCTGCAGGAGGGTATGGCAAATTATCAGTAATTCCTTCTAAGTCAGGCAAAGATTCCTGGGTCATGAATGACCAAAGCCTGTTTTACAGTACTTTTTATAATCTATTCCATGATATTTTTACATAAGTAAAGTTAATTGGCTTATTTCAATTCTATGCAATAAAAGAACCCTATTTTAAAATTCAGGCCAAATATAACTGATTCCATATTTCTTTGATGTATTTGAGTCCCTCAAGATCTGTTCTAGTAGCCAGGCATGCATGGTTACCAGAACAGATCTTGGGAGGGTAAGACAGGAGGATTGCAGATTCAAGGTCGGCCTCAGCAAAGTAGCGAGGCACTCAGCAACCTAGCAAGACCCTGTTTCAAAACAAAAAGGGCTGGGGTGGTAGTTCAGAGGTATAATGCCCCTGGGTTCAATCTCCAGTACCAAAAAAATAAATAAATAAATCTGTGCTGGTGTGCATTACACCTCCATCATTTGAGATCTGTGTTGTGGGAAGAATCATGCCACATTTGCCAATAAAAATACATATATGGGCCATAAGATGGGCCAGAAATTACCAAAACTATATTGACTGCCACTTACCATGACGCATTGCTTTCACTGAGTGACTGAGATGATTCTTGAAAGAACAAAAGTGTGTCAAAACTCCAGAGAAAAGTAACTCCCATGTTCTGAACTCTTACCATTCTCCAAACCCAAATGGTAAAAAAAAAAAAAAATTAGTATGTATCTTCTTTTTCCTATAATTTTCCCTCCTTGCTCCAAGATGGCCACGGATGTCGTGTATTCTTTCTAAGGACATCCCTGTTGCATGGTCAAAGAAGAATTTGCCTGATGATTATTCATCTTTCTACATCTTCTTTCCCCACTAAAAGCCTAAACTCTTTTAGGGAGTTATGTAGTCTGCAGGGGAAACAGGAAAGGAATACGGCACATGCTTGGAACATAAACCTCTCCCAAAGGCAGAAAAGGACTGAGCTCTGTGGGTTCTACAAGGAAGTTCTATAAAATGGGGAGCTGGCAGGACTCCCTAAAAGAAATGACCACATGATGTATGCAGGAAGATGGACCCCTGGGTGACCAGGCACCCGGCCTCACAAAGACCCCAAGCTACAGCTTGCAACAACAGTACCAGAGCTTCTCCCCCGTCAAGGGGCAGAGATCCACTCAAACCTAAGACATGAAGACCTACCCTCCACCCATCCCATCCTCACCGGCACCTGTTCCCAACCCAGAGATGGAGAACCCTCCAGTAATGTCTGAAATTGAATTTCCAGCCAATAAAATGAGATGAAGGCTTAGATCAGATTAAACGTGATTTAAAGAGGAAAAAGAAATTTCTTACACCTAAGTGTTGGGGCAGGCTGAAATTCATTGCTACTATAGCACTTTTTAATGAGTCACTTTAATTTTATACAGTTCAGTCACATCTCACATTGCATGCAAAGTAGAGCCATTCTTATTCTCAGCCTCCTCCACTCCCAGCTCATGAGCTACAGTGTCGGACACCCTTCTAAGCTTAACCTCAACTCTGTGAGGGAGACGCTATTATTGCCTTCACATTACAGCGAGGAAACTGACACCGAGACCTCAGGTAACTTCTAAGGTCACGCAATTTGTAAGGACTCAAAGCCAGGCGCTGTGACTAGGAAGGCCAGGTCTGCTCCCACCGGTGGCTCCTTCTCAGGCTTGTGGGGCGGGGCGGGGCCTCCCACCATCACGCAGGTCTAAATGACGTGATCGGAGAAGTTCCACTGGCTCCTGAGGTCCCGGCGTCGCCGTGTGTCAGCAGATGTGAACACTCTGAACATGAAAACTGAGTAAGCTTCGGTGAATAGCTGTTGATTAACTGAATGTTTTCCCTGACATTCTCCAAAGGCAGAAACTTAAAATCTATCTCTACAATATTGCCTATTCCGGTGCTTTCAAAAAATATATTTTTAAGGTGTGCTGGGGTCCAACCAGTCCCTTTCTTAGCCTTCCCTGGGGTAGAGAAAGCCTTATCCTTAACCACCGCCCCTCTTTTCATTAAAGCTCTGGGGCCCTCAGACTGCTGGAGGAAAGGCTCCGCCCCCTGGGCATGTGGGCGTGGCCCCAGCAAGGACTGCAACCCACAGGGAGTGGTTGGGTCGCCAGTCAGTCACAGGTGGGCAGTGGGAGGGAAAGTGGACATTCACTGTCTGGTCTATGAAGCACTTACCCACCGCCCTCGAGCCCCAAGAGGAAGATCATAGTTTGCCTGATTGGAGGGGGGAGTGGGTTGGAGAGCTGTGAAAGAAAACCCAGATCTGATTAAAATCCCACAGCACCGTCTCAATCTAACCTCCTTTTTCTCTGCAACCCAATTTCAGCAATTATGCTTCTCTCTTAAATGCCTCCTCTTCTTCATAACTTGATGATTCTCACATGGGCTGTAGACTGTTTACTCTAATTGTGTTCTTATTAACATTATCATTTTAAATGACTAAAAATAAGACTTTGACCTTCCAAAGTGAATGAGTGCGTACCGCTCTTCCTCCAGGAGAAATTAGCTTTGGAAATATGTGCAACGTACGGGCAGGAAAATACGTCCGCGCGGTTTTCTTCCGAGTGGTTTCTTTAAGGTTAGGGTCTCCTATTTCTTTTCTGGGAAAGACATGGGAGCAAAAGATCACTGGTCCCCAAAGAAAGTATCATGAGATCCTAGTGACAAAGGGAACAGGTTTCTGTAGAATACTGGCTCCTCGTTCTCACAGGCCCACTGATCTACTGCTTTTATTTTAAGAAAGAGCAAATACGGAATGTAAATTATTTTTCTTAATATATGCCAGCCATTAAAAATGACACCGTTTAAGTTCAATTTTTTTTTCATGTAAAGAGAAACCATCATTTGATCATTTCAAGGGGATAAAAACATGATCATGCCTGGCTGCCAAAAAGAAATAATCTTCCTTTGGGATGTGGAACATGAAGAAGCTGGATAATGAGGATTTTTTTTACCCTAAACAGACTGAAGATTAAAATATGAATTAAAAAGCATTTAAATATGAATGAAAACCATCAAGATCAAAAGAGCTATTTGTAAAGACTTGGAAGACCTAACCCACCAGATCCCCTGCGCCTTTACAAATGTGTGTGATAAGTGGTGTGTCAGCACCAAATAATAATTCTATATATTTTATTGATAATTGTCTTCAGCCTGACATATGGAAGAAAACATAATAGTTGCAGAGAATTGCAGCAATATATTTAGTTCCTTTAAACCTCTACTTCAATCACCTTTCATAAAGTAAAAGAAATGAAAGGAACTTTGTAAGATATACAAAGGAAACTAAACTTATTGATATATGCAAGGGGACCCAAACCAATTCCTTTCATCCAGACACACATAATTCTTTCTGAAGACCAGCCTCCATCTTTCTTGGGATGAGCAGTCGCTTCCTCCCATTAGAGCTGGGGAAGGATGATTATCTCTGAACATGTATCACTATCGTTAAAACTAAGGTAACATGCCCACCCGCCCTTTGCCTATGAAAGGAAAGAAAAATAAAAAATAATAATCACCAGCTCCCAAGCACTGGCTTTTTATGTCTTTTACAGAACTCCATGAATCTTCCAAAATGAATGACAATGGATAAGCTTCCTCAAAGATTTTGCAGGCTTCCACTGGCAAGTTTCTCTAAGGCTATTTACTTTGCCCTGGGTGAAGGAAAAAAGGGAGGGCTTAGAAAAATAAAATAGCTTGAAAATAAAATTATCAAGCTGAAGAAATAACATACGAAAGAAACGTCCCGCCTATTCTCAATTTTAATCATCGCAACACCTAAAGGAGAATTAAACTTATTTATTTCCTCAACCAAGGCCATTTTCGCTGAAATTGCAAAACTAGTCATTTTATAAAAGGGAACACATCATAAAGATTCTGGGCTGCCTGGCATAAATACTACAGATTAAACAAGAGGGAGGAAAAATGAAAACAAAGCTCAGTTGATAATAAGTAAATTTAATGAACATATTTTCTACTATTTTAATACTAATTAATTCATCAACATTGAAATTATAGAAATTCTCTGGCAAAAATCATTCCTAAATCTATAGTTGAGTGCAGAAAAATATAATCAACAATATTCCAAAAGTTAAGCACCCTGAGATAGTTGTTGGATATTGCAATTAAGCAAAGTAATGAACTAAATACTGATGAAAAAGTAAAATTAATTCATCATTCTTTCATTCAAAAAATATTTATTAATGGTGTACTATGTGCCAAGCATTCTCCTAGACAGTAGAGACACAACATAAATAAGAGGGGGAGGGGAAGAAACTTAGCTAAAAGACTATAAAATATTCCAGTAGAAAAAGACAAAAAATGAACAAAAATAAAACATGTATATTAGGCAACAATAAATAACAGGAAATAAGGAAGGAAAGGGTGATGGGGAGTCCTAGGGGTAGCAAGATTTAGGGGTGAGTGGGGTAGAAAAGTAATTAAGGCCTCACTGAGAAGGGAGCATGTTTGCAAAGACCTGAGGCGGTGACAAAGCAAGACATGTTGCTCTCTGGAGCAAAAGCATTCCAGGCAGAGGGAACAACCAGTTCAAAGATCCTGAGGCAGGGTTATGGTTGACATTTGCAAAGATTGTCAAGGAGTGTGCTGTGCCTGGAGCAAGAGAAGACAGACAAAAGTAAAGATGACATCATAGACATAAGGGGATGGGATGAAGATCGTGTATATTCTTTTAGTCTATCGTAAGAATTTTTTATTTTCCTCTAAATTGGGAAGTTTGGGGAAGGACTTGAAAAGAATGACATAATCTGACACATTTCGGGGGGGGGTATACTGGTGATGGAACCTAAGGGCATTCTACCTCTGAGCTACACCTCCAGTCCCATTTTATTTTTTATTTCAAAACAGGGTCTAAGTTGCTGAGGGCCTCGCTAAGTTGCTGAAGTTGGCCTCGAACCTGCAATCCTCCTATCTCAGCCTCCCAAGTACTGGAATTATAGGCGTGCTCCAACAGGCCCAGCTACTATCTGACATATTTTTACAGGACCAGTCTGGTTGCCTTGCTAATCAGGTTTGAGGCCAGCCTCAGAATTTAGCAAGGCCCTCCGCAACTTAGTGAGGGTATACCTCAGAGGTAAAATGCCCCTGGGTTCAATCTCCAGTACCACCAAAAAAAAAAAAAAAAAAAAACAGGAAAGAAATGCCATCAAGAAAAAGGGCAGCAACGGGGAGACTATTATGGCTACCCAAATAAGACATGATGGTAGCTGGGACCTGAGTGGTGTCAGTGAAGATAGTGAGAAGCAATCAGATTTGGGATTTATGTTGATGGTAAAGTCAGTAAATCACTCATTCTGAGTTGGGGAACAGAGGGGTGTGAGAAAGAGAAGTCAACTATGACACCATAGACTTTGGCTGAGTAGGATCAGCCATTTGAGTGACTCTAATTCTCCATGTTTCCCACATCCACACCCTTCTCATGGCCTCATTGTGGGCGGCACATTTTCCCACCCCTGGAGCATGGCCTCAACCATGAACTGAACTTTGGCCAATGATCTATGTGGGAGCAACTGGCCATCCATTCTGAGCCTAGGACTTAAGAATCTTTGCACATTGTTTCTTGCCCTCTCATAATTCTGTCATCAGCATAAAAAGAATGTTTCCTGACCAGCCTGGTTGTTCTAGGAAGATAAGCAAGTGGAGTAGAACTGCTCAGGTGAGTAACAGACCTGCAGTGGCAGTGGAGCTGCCTGGGCCTCTACAGCCCAAAGCAGGGTACCTAGAACCCAGGCTAGATCAGCCAAACCCAAAACAATCTCAGACACATGAGCAGTAATTGATGGTTGTTCTCATAAGCCTTTGAGGATTGAGGTGCTTTGTTATGTCGCAATAGCCTATTGATACGCTGAACGATGTAAAGGATAAAGTTGTCGTTACTAAAATAGAGAAGCTTGCAGGAGGAACAAGTTTATGGGAAGGAAGTCAGGATTTTAGTCTTGGACATATTGAATTTGAGTTGCCCATTAGACTTGAAAATGGAGATTGAATAGAAATTGCATATACTAGAAAAGAGGTCTAGGCTAAAATATAAATGTAAGACTCATAAGAGTTTAGATGGTATTTAAAGCCATAAGAGTAGTTAAGATCTCCAAGGAAGGACTGGGCGTGGTGGCACATGCCTGTAATCCCAGTCCTTGGGAGGCTAAGACAGAAAGATTGCAGGTTAAGACCAGCCTTAGCAACATAGTGAGACTCTCAGCAACCTGGAGAGACCCTGTTTTGAAATAAAAAATAAAAAGGGCTGAGGGAGTAACTCAGAGGTAGAACACCCACTGATTCAATCCCCAGTACCACACACACACACACACACACACAATCTCCAAGGAAGTGAACATACATTTTTTTAAAATAGATAAATCGGGCATGATGGCGCATGCTTGTAATCCCAGTACTTGGGAGGCTGAGACAGGAGGATCACAGGTTCACAGCCAGCCTCAGCTACTTAGTGAGGCCCTCTACAACATATTGTTTCAAAAAATAAAGAACAAAAAATAGGTCTGGGGGTGTAGCTTAGAGGTAGAATGCCCCTGGGTTCAATCCCCAGTACCGCAAAAAAAAAAAAAAATAGATAAAATTCAAGGCTTGATACACTTCAGTGTGAAGATGTTGGGGAAATTAGCAAGAGCAGAATAGGTGAAATTCCAAAAGGGGTGATGCCTAGAAGTTTAACGCATAATATAATGTACAAATTGATGAGTCTAGTAATATAAGGAATGAAAAATTACCACTGGATCCTGCAACATAACTGCCCAGTGACTTTACTAAGTGTTGGTAGAGGTAAAAGCTATATTAAAATAGTTTAAGAGAGAGTAGGAGGAAAAGAAAAGGGCAATATGCACAGACTGATCTTTAACAAGTTAGAGAAGCAGAAAAATGTGAAAGTAGCTGGAGAAAAAAATGAGATTCAAGAGAAAGGTTTGGGGGTTTTCTAATGGGAGGGAGAATGTATATGTATATGAATGATCCAGCAGAAGAGGCGAACTTGATAAAGGAGAGATAAATAAGAGAGATGGCAGATGATCTGAGAACTAATGCTAAAAAGTAAATAGTGTTGGGTGGGGGCTTAAGGAAATCTCTTTTGGTTGCTTATATTTTCTCAATGGAATATGAAGCAAAGTCAGCTAAGAAAGAGATGGGAAAGGAGGAATATGAGTGTTCAAAGTATGTCACTATCACTATGAACTACATTATGATGTGGGACTATAATACAACAATAAAAATAATTTTAAAAAACAAAGATAGAGTATAAATATCATAGAGTATGAAATAATCATGTAGGGACATAGAAATTAATTGGGCTACATAAGGCCAGACTGCATAAGACCCACCCAAGGTGAGTGATCACAAATTTAAAGTGAGACAATCACATGGTGTGTGTGTTAGTCACTTTTTTGTCACTGTGACCAAAATATTTGGCAAGAACAACTTAGATGAGGAAAGATCTATTTTGGCTCTTAGTGTCAAAGGATTCAGTCCACCATCAGCTAGCTCCATTGCTCTGGGTCTAGGGTGAGGCAGAACATCATGGCAGAAGGGTGTGGCAGAAGAAATCTGCTCAGTTCATGGCAGCAGGAAGGGACCTGGGACAAGATGTAATCCCCAGTGACCTACTTCCTCCAACCATGCCCCACCTGCCTGCAGGGTCTACCACCTTCAAGTAGTCTATTCCCCTATCAATGGATTCATCCGCTGATGAGGTCAAAGCCCTCATGATCCAGTCATTGCCTAAAAGCCCCACCTCCGAACCTTGCTGCACTGGGAGCCATGCTTTCAACACGTGGGCTTTTAGGGGGAATTCCAGTTCCAAACCATGAGACTGTGTGCTGGTCTACAGCCACATGTAATCACCCCCCCAAAAAAAACTCAATAAGCAAGAGGGTATACCAGGAAAGTTGAGAGTTGGGGTTGTGGACAAAAGAGCAATAGTGATTGGCCATGAAACTTAAACTGGAGAAAAAGGCAAATGTGAACAAGAGGAGGGTGAAGAAAAGTGAAAGGATTGGGCAGGATTTTGAGTCGTGATTACTGAAAGTAGCTACACAGTTGGGGTGGTAACAGAAGGAAGTATAAAAAGAAAGCTTATTGCAAGGTTGCAGTTATTGACAACAGCATGGAGGCAGGACTTTGAGCATGAAGAACTGCCCAGAGGGTAGTCTAGGTAGTTGGAGGAGGGAAGTAAAGGAACTAAGAAGTCAGTGTGTTGGAAGATTCATCTAGGCTCAACTGCAAATAATTAGGTCAAGAGAAGTGTTAGAGAGACTGCCAGCAAAGTAAAAGGTAAAATCTTCCAGAAATGCAAGAGGTTGTGAGTTTCTACAAAATTTCTATTTCATGCCTTCACTGAAATCATAGTAAGTAGCATTCAAATTTCTCTCTAAAACATGGATGGTGATCTTAGAAGTACAAAAGAACTCTCTTAACCCCTCTCCACTTAGCCAACTTGCCAGGGGACATGATGCTCCCCATTCTCTGCAACACTTTTCTGCCAAGGCCAGAGCCTGTGAAAGCCACTGGCACGGAGCTGTCTCTGGTCCTGCTCCCCCGGGGTTGAGTTGGGTGTTTGCCAAGAGTTGGCTTTGCTTGTTCCAGCACTGTGTACGCCTCCTAAACCTGTTGTTATAATTACATAACTACATGATTTCACGAAGTAGTATGTAAGTCAGTGATACATAAATGCAAAAAAAATGTGGCTTCTTTGAAAATCATATTGGATGCTAGAAAGATTTTATAAAGGTGAGTCACTAAGAAATATGCTGCCAGATTAGGTGTGAGTGAGACAGCTGTAAAATATTTTTAAAGAATCATAAAAATGTAGAAGGTGTCGGCGCTTGGATTGCTTTACCCATGTCTTAGGTTATTGCTCCACTTACAGAAGCCAAACCAGAACTCAGAGGCAGTGAATTATGGGTGTGGTTGGTGCCAGAAAGATGATGCGGAGCTCCATCAGGTCACCTGTACTAGAAATGAAGACAGTGGGTCTGCATCAAAGATTGATGAATAAATACAAATTTATGTTTGTAAGGTAAGAAAATCTTAAAGGTGTTATTTCAAAGGAAGTCCCTGCTTCAACCAACTCCTTCATCTAACTGCTTTAACTAACGAACTACTGTCGTGACTAAATTAAAGAGCTTCTGATGTTACTCTAAGCGGGACCAGAATTTAGACAAGCAAAACAGAGATCAAATGATTCATTCCCAAAGTAAGGCCCTTATAAACACAGAGAAAACATTACCTGGTTGAACTGGACAGTGACTTTGATGTTCATTGTTATTTGTGTAAAATGTCATCTTATAGTTATTGGAACAATGGGACAAGAGCATCAACCACACACTTGCCTTTAAGGCAGGCTGCTCCTGAATTCTTTATTAGGTATGAGTCCCTGCAGTGAAGTTTCCCTTTGATTCCTTTTATATGAGAATAAGATTTTTGCAGTAATAAATTATGTTGTAACTGTACATTCGTCATTTACTAGTATAGGCTGCATGAATATGGTTAAGAAGTAGTTAAATGATTAAAGTGCCCTGTTCTGATCCAGAAGGATATTGAGCAGTGTGGCATAGGAAATACGACAGTGATTATGTTACTATATAAGCTGACCCAATATTTATACCCAAATCTAAAACACCAGACAAAACTGCCACAACCAGGCAAGCTGCAAAATAGAGACTCTGCAGAGGGCTTCAACTCTAGGGTGAACATTGCTAGGGTGGAAAGGAGCCGATGAGAAGGATTTAGCAGGGTAGAAGAGAAAAGCAGTCTCTTTTGAACACTGATGGACTCTGCAGTTTAAGAAGCAGAAGGAAACTAAAAATTTGCTGCAAGTAGTAAGAAATGTCCTGTGCAAAGGAAGTAGCCCTCTGATGAGGAATAAGAACACTATGAAATACACAGAAAAAGATCAACAAAACTTGGAGGGCACAGGAGAAAAGACTGAAACCAAAACTGTTCTCTCAGCCACATTTAGCTAAGGCTTGTACTCATTCTTTAGTCAGGATGAATTAAAACACTAGTCTCATTATCTTCATTTATGGTTTGTCATATATAATTATGCTTAGATTAAATAGATACTAAACTATGTATAGTTTTCATTTCATACAGTGAATTCAGTCAAAATTAAAGCCCAAAATAAAGAACCCTTCCAGGTATTGTAGGAGCTACATATGATTCAATTCTGAGTGGTAACCCTATTAATGACTGCAGCAAAATTCTGATCTCATTGCTGATATCATTTTTTTTTTGTGGTACTGGGGATTGAACCCAGGGCATTCTATCTCCGCACTACACCTCCAGTCCTGGGGTTTTTTTTATTCTTTCTTTCTTTATTTTTTTTTTTGGAAACAGGGTCTCACTAAGTTGTGGAAAGCCTCACTAAGTAGCTGAGGCTGGCCATGAACCTGCAATCCTCCTGTCTCAGTCTCCCAAGTACTGAGATTACAGGCATGCACCACCACACCCAGCTCTGATATCAGCTTTTTTAGAACAACTTAATGATATGTATCAGGTCCTATAAATTCTTCATTCCTATTTGCCAAATTGCACTACATCTAGAAATTAGACTATGGAAATGGAAATGGAAAGTAAGGAAATATTTGTACACAGAGATTTAGAAGCAACCCAAATTAACAACTTTAGAGAAATGGTTAAATTATGACATTAGTTACTGCTGGGTCTCAGTAGAACCATATAAATAGTAAAATGGTCTATATGGATGTGTACAAGAGAGAATATTTGTTATCTTGAGAGTTGGGCACTTTCTCCTTATCAGGATAGAAACCATTTCCAGATGAGAGAGAAGGAGTAAGTTGATGGTGCCTAAAGAAGTCAGGCAAGTGTCAGAAATGAGTGAAATGGTCCATGTCTAAGAGACAACATGGAATGCATGGCAGAGCACTTGCCCATCTGCACAGACCCCACACTCAGCTGCTGCAGCGGTATCTCAGGACGTGCACCCAGTGCTCACATCTCTTCTGATTGTTTTTCAAAAGGAGCCAACCACCTGGATTGTGCTATGCTTTTCGTATAATGGCCAATATGTAAAGGGCCTCTTTATATTAAGGCAAGGGATGCAGGGTGTTTTTGCATCTGGCTTAGAGGTCAAAATAAATTAAGATGTTACAGTTAGTGTGTTTTTTATGACAAGGAGACTCTCTGGGGATAGCCTGGATAGGCTGAGACTAGTCAAGAATAGCTACATAAACTGCTCTGTAGAAAATGGTTGATGTAGAGATGGGCAAGAGTATACAAAGAGAAAGGGAGAAAGGAATGGGAAGCCAAATAATATTGCAATAGATGGAGTAAAGACTTATAAAAGCCAGTAGTTTTAAACATCCAGTTCACCGGGATTTCTATGAATCTTCAGAAAAGTAGGCCAGGCACATTAATGCCTTGAGTGATGGTATTTTGGGAAAATCAAAGGCCAGCAGCTGTTTGTTCTTCCACCTGAGTGGGTGTGGGTGAGGACGAAGAGAATCACTCTAGGAGTTGAGGTGAGAAAGTTTTAAGGTTTTAATAAAAAAGAAATCAAAGAGAGGTACCATAAAAATATAAGCCTCTAAGAAGTGACAGAAATCATAGCTAGGGCATTGGACACCCCATAAGACAGAAACTAGTGTGTATATTAAGGTAACTCTACCTGCTGTCCCAAGATCAGAGGTAGAAATGTATTTCTATTTCATATCACAGTTCAATTCATGGTGTGTGAGAGGTTAGGAGCTCTGCTCTACACAGTTATTTAAGTTCCCAGGCTAACAGAGGGTGCAACACATGGATTATAAATTCAACCTGGGCATTTGACTAATTCTGGGTAGGAGAGAGAGAGAGAGAGAGAGAGAATGAATCATGAAAGATATTCCCATGTTCCACATGCTATTAGCCATAACTCAATAATATGGCCCCCACCTAACTCTAAGGAAGGCTAAGAAATGTGGGCTAGCTATATGCCCAAAAGGAAAGGACAACTATTTTCTGTGACTCAGTGAACTCAAGCCAAGTTTATTTAATTCTCAAATAACTGGGTAACATGAAGGAAGGAAGGAAGGAAGGAAGGAAGGAAGGAAGGAAGGAAATACACATGATTTGAAGAAGAGACAAAGATAGACTCCTCAAACATTTGTCAATATATTTATATGTCCAGATTTCAGGGGAGTATATGTAATCATACTCAGATGTGTACTTCATATGTTTTACCCCTTCTTAGTCTTCTCCCAGATCCCCTATGATGTTGCCAAAGTCCACATGATCCTGTCTGCTAAGACAAGGACTGACTAAACTGGGGTAGACCTTACCCTGCTAGACAAATCAGAGCCCCTTTCAAGAGAGTTTGGAATTGAGGCAGAGGAGCTGTCTTTGGGTTCCTGAACTAGGAAGTCATAGCAGAAGCTGCTACTTGCCCATCAGTCCCCTTTGTTTATAACAACAGGATTATGGCTAGACACATAGTAAGTAGCTCATATAGATGTGACATTTCCAAGCCTCTTGCAGCTGGATGAGGTTATACCATTAAGTTCAAGTCAAAGGACTATGAAGAGAAGGCATATAACTGCTGGATTATCTCCTAAAGATAAGCCAGACTTTCTCCTGCACTAGCTCTTCCTACCCTGTCTTATGAAATAGAATTTGAACATGCCCATGAACCAGGTAAACAAGACAATGATCTATGGAATGGCAGAGTAAAAATGTTGGAAGAAACCTAGATTGTGAGAATAAAAGCATGGAGTAGCCCTGTCACATGGACCTGGAGTGAAATAGAAATAAACTTATTGAAGGCACTGCATTAGGGGTGCTCATTGATGCAGCAGCTCAGCCTTTTTTAGAAAATGTATATGAAGGATATGGAAAGGCACACGCAAGCCCAGAGTTTAAAAAGTCAGTCTCGAAGAAAAGAAAACTACCAAAAGAAAGCAAAGAGAACACTGCCCTAGAAAAATGAGGAGAGCAAGTTGTTATTGCTGACTTTTCAGTTACTATTTCCTTTCTTTCTGATGTTCTTGAATTTCATGAATACCCTTTCAATAAATGCCCATTTTTTGCTTAAGCTAGTTTGAGTTTCTGTGACTTATAGCTATGACGATTTCTAAGACCATGAGAGATCAAGAGTGAGAACACAAAATACACCGAAATGTCAAAAGTGGTTGTACCTTTGTAGCAGGTATGCCTGGCACTTTACTTGCTTTGTAATTTTTGTTACAATTCTCAAATATCCTGTAATGCAAAGACAATACTTTTGTAATAGGGCAAAGATTATAATGAAAAATTTTCTTGTACAAGAGAAGGAAAATCAGAAAAAATAATCCTTTTAATAGAATTCTCTCTTCACCATATGCTTTGCATGTGCCAGATATTACATGAAAAATAATAGTAATTATCAAACATCTACCATATGAAAGTCACTGGGCTAGGGATTTTTAATATCTTATTTCCTTTAGTCCTAGAACCAAAAATATGAGGAAAATAATATTATCTCCATTTTAAGGATAAGGAAATTGTGGCTCTACCAGATTAAGTAGCTTTTCCAAGGTCACAGAGCTAGTGACTTGCAGAGGTGGGATTCACTTAATAGAATCAGGATTCAGCCCAACTCACTAGCCAACAAATAGTCAATATTTTAAACAAGGAAAGAAAATTACATAAGAGGGGGGGTCCGTTCAACTTTTTCTTAGCAAGGAATTACTTTGCTGCTAAAGAAAGCCTTGCCATTAACAAGAGAACTGCTATGGTTTGAATGTGTCCCCTAAAGTTCATGTGTTAGAAACTTAATTCCCAAATTTATATGTTAATGGTATTTGGAGGCGGGGCCTTTGGGAAGTAATTAGGAGTAGATGAGGTCATTAGTTGGGGCCCCATGATGGCATTAGTGGCTTTATGAGAAGAGGAAGAGAGACTGGAGCTAGCACACCAGCTGTCTTGCCATGTGACACCCTCTACCATATTATGATGTTGCAAGAAATCCCTCACTAGATGCTGAGCAGAAGCTAGCGCCATACTCTTGGGTTACTCAGCCTCCTAAACTATGAGACAAATAAGCTTCTATTCTTTATAAATTACTCACACTCAGGTATTTTGTTATGGTAACAGAAAATTAGCTAAGACAAGGACTAAAGATGTTTACTAGCTTATAATTCCCCATTAGAGTGGAGAACCTGAAAATTGGGAAGTTGTCCAGCTTATCTCTGTAACCTCAGGCCCATAGGAAGCAGCTGTTCCAAAAGAATAAATGACTTCAGGAAGTAATGTGGTGATATTGTTCCATTATCGATGTTGAGTCCTGTAGTTAATAATTTGGGACCATGCAGATTTAGTACTCCCCTACTCAGCAGTGATGAGGAGAAAATTGAATGTCAACCTGAATAAGCCCAAACATACTAAAATAAATGTTTTTTGAATTAATTAACGAGGACTCTGCAATCTCTAAGGCCATTTAAAAAAAGAGAAACTCTGTTCTAATAAGTTTTGTGTTCTAGAAAGGAGTCTGTGAGCAGAAAACAAGGATTCCCTTCTTATTGGAAGTCTGTTAATCTTGTCAATAACAGGGACTACGAAGAAGGCTTGCAAACCTAATGTCATCATCCTGGAATTTTAGTAACTCATACCAGTGTCACTATTAGTTCCTTCAAAACTCTCCATTATTTTATCTTGTGAGGAAGTGTACAATACACATGAAGCTGTGTACTAAGTCTAGATGATAGAGCTATAGTTAGATGTCTCTATTCATGGGAGGAAGAAAAATGCCCCCCCAAAAATATATTTAGAATCTAATCCACAGAATCTGAATATTTTAGGTTACATGGCAAAAGAAAACTGAGGTTGCTGATGGAATTAAAGCTGTTGAAGGGATCTGGGCTGCTACTCGGCCAACCTTGAGACAGGCAGATTATCATGAATTATTCAGATAGACCCAGTGTAATCACAAGAGTCCTTAAAAGTGGAAAGGGGAGGAGAAGAGTAAGGGAACATGTGATGAGGGAAGCATGTGATGTGATGTAGCCACCCAGTCTGCCATTGTGGCTTTGAAGATGGAAGAAGGAATCATGAGCCCAGTAATGCATGGTCTCCGGTAGCTGGAAAAGACAAGGAAGTGGATTCTTCCCTGGAGCTTCCAGAAAGGAGAGCATCCCTGTCATCATTTACCCAATGTTATGGGTAGATATAAAATGTCCCCTGAAAGAGCTCCTGTATTGATGTTCAGAGCTGATATAATTGAACATGAGGGTTCTAATCTCATCAGTGGATAATGGATTTATTGGGTGGTAACATAGGCAGGTGGGTGTGGCTGGAGAAGATGGGTCACTGGGGGCATGGCCTTGGGGACTGTCCTTGTGTCCTTGGATCCCCTTGCTTTCCCTTTCTTGCTTCCAATCTCCTTGATGTGAAAGCAGAGCCCTTGTGCTCTTCTCTCTTCCTCCCATGCATCCCTGACCTCTGCAAATTTCAACTGGCCTAAAAGGGACTGAATCCCTGAAATCTCCAGAACGGTGAGCAAATAAATTTTCCTTCCTCTAAATTATGTGGTCAGGTGTTTTGGATTAGAGCAATCAGAATGATGACAAAAACACCCAATCAGACCATTGTGTCTGATTTCTAACCAATGGAACTTAGGATAATAAATTTGTGTTGTTTTAAGCCACAGGGCTTGTAGTAATTTGTTATAGCAACAATATTAATGTGAGAGAACTATTTGTGAACACAGGTAAATGAGAAAGTAAAAATGAAAGGAGACTGAGGAGAAATTTTATATATATATATATATATATATTTATATATAAATATGTGTGTGTGTGTGTGTGTGTGTGTGTGTGTGTGTGTGTGTTTATGTGGATCAAAATGGCCTCTGGGGAGGTTTCCTAAAAAGTGGTTAGAAGTAGTTTCAATTATTGATTGAGGAATAGAAGAAAGAGACTGACATGATATGGCAGGAAGACAGTGAGAAATGTCCAGCAGTGTTGATATACTTCCTGGCAGATTAATAAGCTCTAAAATCTTTAATTTCCATATATGACAAAGGAGTGGATAGCTTTCATATAGTGTGCAGAAAATCTGACCTATACATATTGGCATAAAAACAAAATCACAGGAAATTATGTTAAAGGAACTTTAGAAATGAAAGTAGTCTTGGAAATCATGTAATTCAACTCTCTTTTTATACACAGAAAGAAACTGAGTCTCAGAGATGAAATTGCTTGCCAAACTAGTTAATGCCAAAGCCAATATAAGAACACAACTCTCCAAATCAGAAGATCTGCCTAAGAAGTGTAAGATCTGGATACAACTCCATAGTTATTCTATTTCCTAATAAACTCTAAAGTAAACAGTGGAAGCAAAATAGTTGTCTCTGGATAGTGAGAAAACATAAAACACTCTGAACTTCAACCAAAATGGGATGTTAATATTGGCCAGGAAGGAAGAAATGATCTAAATTTGAGAGGCACCATGTCCTTGGGAGAAAAGCAACTTTTCCAGAGTCTTGGTACCTAAGCATCACAAAAATTGCAAGGAATTGTCCCCAAACATTGTCCCCCATTCCTTTACCCACATTTTGGGAATGATAGAAAGCCCCTTTGAGACCCTGGGATTAGTCTTGTTCCTTCAATGGGTATTACAGCCCAGTCAGTCTCAGCCAACTAAATAACACTGACAAGGATGGTATCAGTCACAGCTAGCATATTATTAAGCATGTGAATGGTCATGTACCATTCCAAATGCTTCCTGTGCATTAGCCCAGTGCATCTTCACAGGAACACTGTGAAGTAGCAAATACTGATATCCCTATCACGCATGCAAGACAACTGAAGGACAGAGAGGTTGAATAACTTGTCCAAAGTCCCTCAGTAGGTCATTCAAGGAGGCCTTGTGGAGCTGTGAACCCAAGAGTTACTGAGGCTGTGACCAGAGACCCACGTTCTCCACAGGATGCCACAGTCACTCTGCAGTGCTCTGCTTTCCTGAGGAGACAGCAGATGTAGCCACTCATAATCATGACATAATTCATGATTGGTGATGTGGGAAAGTAAATAAATGTCTCAAATCTTTAAAAAAAAAGAAAAGCCACTCAGCTAATCAGTGGTAGAGCTAGAATCTGAGCCCAAAAAACCTTGTTCTGGAACAAGGCTGTGTGCAGCTCTGATTTGGCTCTTGTTTTGGACAATGGATGACATGGGGACAAAAACGGGGTCTTACCCACCTATGCAATCACCATGCCTGGCGTTTTGGCATGGACAGGGCAGAACAGCATAGAGGTCAGACACCCAGATATGGAATCAGTCATTCTGGGTTTTGAAAAACAACATCAGCACTCATTATGACCCTGGGTACTTTTTATTTATGTTTTGTGAATTTCATATTATTTATTTTAAAAAAGAAAATAGCATAATAAAGAGATATACCTTATATGGCTATTATAAAGATGAATAATATAGCACACTTAAAGGGTTTAGCCTAGCACGTGTATTTGATAAATTATAAACAAAATTCTGTACAACTTTGGAGTTACCTTTATCTTTCTTCACCTTCCAAATTTATTTTTTAAATGAACCCAAATCTTCAATATTTCCCATGTTCCCTCCCAAGTATTGTGGAAAGTCTACCTTGAAGACAATTGCTTAAATTAAAGGCTAAAGAAGCTTGGCATGGTGGCACACACCTGTAATTCCAGCACTTGGAAGGCTGAGACAGGAGGATCACAGGTTTGAAGCCAGCCTCAGCAACTTAGCAAAGCCCTGTTTCAAAATAAAAAATGAAAAGTGATAGGGGTATAGCTTAGAGGTAGAATGCCCCCGAGTTCAACCCCTAATACTAAAGGGGGGTAATAAAGAAAACATCATTCAAAAAGTCAGATGTCTTTGAAGCTTAAATGGGAAGCCAGGCTATAATTTGGTAATGCTGGCAGGGGCAATGGAAAAGGACTTACAAAACGCAGGGTCCTCGTGGATGTAGATGGGGGATCAAGGTAGGGAATCCACAAAGCCATGCAAGTAGCTGAAGACAGTGCCCCTGTCTAATAGTGGGTATTCTTTTGCATGAATCTCTGTGTTGCTTCGAGTGCTGCGCATATGACACTAGTTTCCAGAACCTTCTTTATCCTGGCCTTTATCAAAAAAAATATATTATTGAGCCGGGCATGGTGGTGCATGCTTGTAATCCCAGTACATGGAAGGCTGAGACAGGAGGATCGCAAATTTGTGGCAAGCCTCAGCTACTTAGTGAGGCCCTCTGCAACTTAGTGAGACCCTGTTTCAAAATAAAGAATAAAAAATAGGGCTGGGGGTGTAGCTTGGAGGTAGAATACCCCTGGGTTCAATCTACAGTACTGCAAATATATATATAATTGATCATTTACCTTGTGCAAAATATGATTCTAGGTCTTTTAAACAAAAAAGACACAGTTCCTATCCTCAAGAAATTAATAGTCTACTTAGAGAGACAGAATATATCCTACCCATGCAAAATAATAAGTGCCATAGACTAAACACCAAGTAGGGAATCCGGATGGGTTCTACTTTTAATTCCTCATGATAGTCACTAATGTTGGTAGCTTTTTCTATAAACTAATAGACGTCTCTTGAGGGTTGACCAGTTCAGAAGTTACCCTTTAAGAATGAGAGATCAGACCACAGAAAAATGCACAAGTTCACCCTACCATCTTCTCAGACTTTGGCTAAAATCTCATTGTGATAGTGTATAATTTATTTATTTGCAGATCTGTCTCCCAGGTACCTTGGGCATTAGTTAAGGTAATGTGCCCACTTAACTAAGGTAATTAGTTAAGTTAAATGTGCCCACATCTGGCATATTTCCTTACTACATAAGGGGCTCATTTAACAGTCGCTGCATGGATGAGCATCTATAGTTTATTAGCATAACTGACATTATTGTCTGAAGCTAAAGATTTTATATTTGACTTTTCATACTTTTCCCCTTTAGTCTGATAAACCTGGGAATAGTGAGACTCAATTATTTGCTCACAGTATATTTTATGTGGCTTAAACAAAACCCTCTGTTATCAAGGAGCTGGCTTACATGGTCCTAACATTTGCACAAAGTATAGTAAGGTCCAAGCACACACTGGGAAAGAAACAATGTTCCCCATGGCCACTCTGCGGGTGACCCATCCATCCATCCAAGTGCACATGCTGTTGCCTCTTCTCGGACAGCTCTTTCCTACCCCATCAAGTTCATTTCCTCCCATTTCCTCTACCTTGTTACCTCGTCATCATCCTTGGGATTTCAGGTTATACTTCACTTTCTCAGGAAATGTTTCCCGGACAGCCTATGAACTGCCAGAACCAACACCTCTCCTCCTTAACAGAAGTCATTATAATTGACAAACTAACATTTCCCATTAATTTTGTGATTATTTCACTTGTTTGCCTTTTTTTCAGATTATAGGATACATGTAAGTATAACATGTGTGCATGTTTTTTAATTTTTAATTAGCACATAATAAGTGTACATATTTATGGGGCAGAGTGTGATATTTCAATACATGTATACAATGTGTAATGATCAGATCAGGGTAAATGGTATATCCATCACTTCAAGTATTTGTCATTTCTTTAGATTGGGAACATTCAAAACCCTCTCTACTAGCTATTTTAAAACATACAAATAATTGTTGTTGACCATAGTTATTTTACTGTGCCAATAAATATTACAAGTTATTCTTCCTATCCAACTGCACCCCTGTACCTGTTAACATCCTCTCTCCATACCTACCCTTCCCAGCATCTTGTAACCACTATTCTACTCTCTGCTCCTATGAGATTAACCTTTTTAGCTTCCATATATAAGTGATAACAAGTGGTATTTGTCTTTCTGTGCCTGGCTTATTTCACTTAATATATCTTCCAGGTTCATCCATGTTGCCACAGATGGCAGGGTTTCATTCTTTTTGTGGCTGAATAGTATTCCATGATATACATATGTGTATATATGCATATATCTATTTACATATACATTAGATATATGATATATACATATAGATATTTCCTTTATCCATTCATCTGGTAGTGGACACCTAGATTGATTCCATATCTTGGCTATTATAAATTGTGCTGTGATAAACATGGAAATGCAGATATCTCTTCAACATATGCATTTCCCTTCCTTTGGATATATACCCAGTAGAGGAATTGTTAGATTATATGGCAGTTCTATTTCTATTGTTTTTTTAAACAACCTCCATACTGTTTTCCATGTATCCAGAATATACAAGGAACTCAAACAACTCAATAGCAAAACAAAAACAAATAATGCAATTTAAAAATTGGCAAATGATCTGAATAAACATTTATCAAAAGAAGAAATATAAATTGCCAGCAAGTATATGAAAATATGCTCAAGATCATTAATCTTCAACAAAATGCAAAGACAAACCAAAACAGGATATCATTTCACTCCATTTAGAATGGCTATTAACAAAGAGACAAAAAAAATGCTGGCAGGGATTCAGAGAAAGGGGAACTCTTGTTTTCCTTTTATTCACCATTAAGTTATATCACAAAGCCATGCATATTGTGTGCATGCATATATATGTGTGTATATATGCAAACATATACCCAAGACACAATTATACATACACATATTCAATCATTTACTCTATTTGAATGTATAGCTGGTGATGAAAAAATATTTTTAATGAATGAATTCAACAACCTTTATCCATTAGTCTTAAAGGCAAAATATGAGTCATACTCAGAATAACACCACAGGCCCTAAGCAGAGAAATGTTTTAATCTATCAGTTATTCTCCTGTTTTACCATCCCAAGAACACAAGAGATGTGTTTTTGGAATAACAGCACTCCAAACAACACAGCAAAAGCCGTGCTTTCTAAACAAAGGACCAAGAAAGGTGTAGAGGAACCTCCATCCTGTCTCAGAAGTAACAGGAACCCTTCCCCATCTCAGGCATCAATAGAAGCTGTTTGGGGAAACTGGACTTTGATCCCCCACCTGACAGCAACAAGTTGGTTCCCACCACTCCTCACTCAGAATGGTGTCAGAGGAAGCTAATGAAATCAAAAGGTACAAATAAGACTGAGAGCCTCATGATATAATATCCAAAATAACCACATTTCCATCAAAAGTCACTCATCATATCAAGGGCCAGGAAAATAGCTCATCTTGAATGGACAATTGACTGACGTGTGCATGTATACTTCTACCACCCTGAAACCTATCAAGATGTAAGATTACAATGCACCAATAAATTTTTTTTAAAAAAAAGCCATAAATAGATTCCAACATCAAGATGGCAGAGAAGGTAAAATTATCTGGCAAGTATTTTAAAGCAGATATCATAAAAAATGCTTCACAAAGCAATTACAAAAATACTTGGAGAAAATAAAAAATAGAAATTCTTGGCAGAAATATAGAAGTCATAGAAAGAACCAGATGAAAAATTAGAACTGGAAAATACAAAACAAAAATAAAAGGATAATGCATAGGCTCAACAGAAGAATGGATGAGACAGGGAAAGAATTAACTTGAAGATAGAACAACAGAAATTAAGCAGTATGAACAGAGTAATGCTAAGTCCATATTTGAAGGTATCACTACCAATCTCACTAACATGTATCAGGAGAGAGGTGGGGAGTAGGTTGGGATGTGGAAAGAAATACACCAAGTGATATGTGCATGTATATTTTTATCACTTTGAACCTCACTATGATATATGATTACAATGTACCAATAAAAGTATAAAATAAATAAATAATGAATGTTCACATCAAAAAAATAAATGAGAAATGAAAAGATTCTCAGGGACCTTGAGGACTATAACAAAAGATCAAACATTCCTCTCATTGGAATCCTGGAAGAGGAGAAAGTGGGCAGGGTTAAAAGAAAGTACTTGAAGAAATAATGGCTGAAAATTTCCAAGTTGTCAAAAGTGTTTTAGCTTCATTGGTAATTAAGAATGCAAATTGAGCAATAAGCTGACATTTTATCCTTTGCTTTTCCAATTGGCAAAAATCTTATGATTGATCATATACCATGTTGGTAATCTATAAGAAATGTGGATTCTTACAGTTAGTGACAGTTTAAATTAGTGACACATTTTTCATGAAGCTTTTTCTGAACACCATTTTGGCTACTGCTCTCAAGATTATAAATAAATATGCATATTCACTGATGCTGAAACTCCACTTCTAGAAATAAATTTATCCCATGAAATAGCCACACGTTTTTAGAAACAAATATATGAACTATTTAAAAGATTTTTTCTGGCAAAATCATGTGTAATAATGGAAAATAACAAAATCAAAATATACATTAGATAGAAATAGTTAATGAAGTGTGGCTATTTGTACTACATATGTGATACAGTTGTTTTGAAAATGTATGAGGAAGATCTATACACTTTAAGATGGAAAGAACTCAACGCTGAAAATTTCTAGTCAAGGCACAATTTGTATACTATGGTCCCCAATCCACTCTCACAAAGAAAGGTGTATGTTTGTGAATATAATACATAGAAAGTGAATATAGAGATTAGAAATTCTTAACAGTAGGCCCAACTCTGAGTTGTGGTTTTTTTTTTGGAACTGCATTAATTGAAAGAAAATAAAATAAGAAGTGTCACTCTCAAAGAATGATGTGGAAGGACTGATAAAAATTATGGGGAGTAGTTGAGCGTGGTGGTGCACGCTTCTAATCCCAGTACTTTGGGAGGTGGAGACCAGAGGATCCGGGTTCGCGGCCAGCCTCAGCTCTCTCTCTCTCTCTCTACTTAGTGAGGCCCTCCGCAACTTCGTGAGACCCGGTTTCAAAATAAAGTATAAAAAAATAGGGCCGGGGGTGTAGCTCGGAGGTAGAACGCCCCTGGGTTCAATCCCTGATACCGCAAAAAAAAAAAAAATTATGGGGGGGACCAAAATCCTCCTAAACCAAAGGTTGACAATTGTTGAGTTTGACGGGGGTGAGAGACAAAGAAAAATGTTCATACTTTGTCCTCTGCCCTTTTGTATCTTTGACTTTTGCCCAATGTCTTTTAAAGTGTTGATGTATTAATTGCATAATTAAAAAGTTATGAAGATATAACCATATGGTCAAAAAGAACAATAAAGCTCACATGTATTGAGTGTCTACAAATACCATGTGTCAAGCATTAAGTCAAATGCCTGTCATGTATTTATCTATTCACAAGAACTCTGTAACGGACTTGGTAGGTACTATTCTCAGTGCTTTAAATATATCATCTCATTTAATATTCTCAGGCACCCCATAAAATCAGTACTATTATTAGCTCCCATTTGACAGATAAAATAGAGTGGTTAATCTGTTACCCTAGTTAGTAGCAGAACTGGGTACCCAACTAGGTTATCTGACCCCAGTGTCTATTCTCTTAGCCCCTACATCACAGACAAAAGAAAATCTACACATCTGCTAAGCCTAACCAAACCTGTTTCCTCATCCACACTTAGAGGATACTGACTGACTGTCTTATAAGCTTTAAACTTGATTCAGGAAGAAGGGAAAGAAAAATGAGTCTATAAAATAAAAGAGAGACATTTTTAATTTTGTATATGTGCAGCTCTAACATAATAGGGCCATGTGATGTGTTCAGACAAATCCACCATTATGTTCTTTTTTATTTCATTTTATGTATAGCAATTATACTAAAAATAATGGGTATTAAACTAATCCTGACAAAACAAGCTAATTAATATTGGTGTGCAGTTATCTAATTTTCCCTAGATTGAGATAGGTGATTCTAAATGATAAACTATGATTAGCTAGTGAAACACTTTAACTTATTTAAAAAAAAAAACTACATACCTCAGAAAAAGAGAAGGGGACACTATAAACAGCTTCAAATTTTGAATGTGGTCATTCAAAGACATTTTTAGTATAGGTGGGGGCTGCTCCTCTAAAGCACTCATGAGGTTAATATGTCGGCTTCTTTCTAAGATTAAAGGAGGTGCTTGACACTTATAGACCTCTGAAACTTGAGCCTCTGCACTGTTTTTTCTAGGCTGTATATCCCAAACCATCACACCTACAAGGTCACAGAACACCAAGGAGAAAGTTTTGGAAAAGTTTGAAATAGAACAAGGAAGCAGAACCAAATTTTCCCATGGTAGCTACCACAAACTTCGCACAAACATGACATCTAAGTAGTCAAACAGAATCCGATCTGCCATGTCAGCCTGCCTTTCCAGGAGTATCTTAAGAGAAGCCAAGTCACAATAAAATTTATCTTGCTCTTTAAAAAAAAGAAGAATACCATGGAGCATATACTCCACATGCATGGAACTGGCCTTGCTCCTCAATACATTCATTGCTTCTTGCTCCCTAGACCTCTCTAGGGGGCTGTGGGATGAGTCCCTTACTTCCTAAGGTTTATTCGATCTGCTTCTACTCTGGCTTCTGAGATCACCTCTTCCTAAGCCTCTCACTTTGCTGGATGCTCCTCCCGTTTCCACTGACTCTCCTTTCTGGCCACTGCTTCACTGCAAGAGTCCCCAGGAGCCTTCGCAGTCTGCATCTGAGATGAAGTCAGGTAGAGTGGTTAAGGAATGGAGGAAAAGGGAGGGTGGTTTACTCTGGTATGAGTTCACCTCGCTCACTCAAAAAACTGGAACCTTTGAAAGAAAAGCTAGAAATGAGATGAAATTAGACATCGAGGTAAAGACCAACCTTAAGTCTGATCATTTACAATCCAAGGACAAGCTCTATTAGGCAAGGTGATTTTCAAAATGGAACAATAATGGTAGTCTGGACTATAAAATCCTATTTGGGTTTCTGCCCAGCCATCTTCTCTCGGAACTGCCTTCCCACCCACAGGCAAGGGTCTCTGCAGCTGTATTAAACCACCTTACCCTTCCATCCTGGCCACAATCCACTGGACCAGGAAGGGACAGCTGACCCTCACTGGAGCAATCAAACTCTCCTTCCCAAGAATTTGGGATTTGAATCCACATTTATGAATCTGCATTTGTCTAAAAGTATAAGATGTAAACTCAGGGGTTAGAAAGTTAACCATATTCCACCATGTAGATGGGCAAGTAGAAAAAATTCCATCTATAGCAAAAAAGAATAAAAGCAAACCACAGAGAGGAGATGAAACTGATGTGCACAGAAGGCAGAGGTGACAGCAGAGAGAGAATTCTGAGATCTTTCCATTACCAGCTCTAGTCCTTTTTGGAGACCTACCACATCCCTGCTCTTAGATTTTGTTTGTGATTGTTTGTTTGTTTGTTTGTTGCGGTAGCCGGGATTGAACGCAGGGGCGTTCTGCCTCCGCGCTACACCCCCGGCCCTATTTTTTCATACTTTATTTTGAAACCGGGTCTCACAAAGTTGCGGAGGGCCTCACTAAGGAGAGAGAGAGAGAGAGAGAGAGAGAGAGAGAGAGAGAGCTGAGGCTGGCCGCGAACCCGGATCCTCCAGTCTCTGCCTCCCAAAGTACTGGGATTACAAGTGTGTGCCACCACGCCCGGCTGTTTGTTTGTTTATCATTTCTTTTTGTGGTACTGGGGATTCAGCCCAGGAGCATTCTACCTCTGAGTTATACCCCCAGTCCTATTTCATTTTTTATTTTGAAACAGGATCTCACTAAGTTGCTGAGGCTGGCCTCGAACCTGCAATTCTCCTGTCTCTGCCTCCCAAGTACTGAGATTACAGGCGTGCACCACCATGCCTAGCTTTAGGTTTCATTTATAATAAAGCCCCCCTTTGTTTCCAAGTGAACCCAAATTATACGAATAATATAGGAATAAAAGTCTACAAAATAAAGGTTTAGAAATGGAAACTAAGACAGAGTGATCTTTAATTATAAACCTACTGAGATGAGGTGGGCTGATGTATGTCAGATCTCCCCATGCCCAACCTAGCTGCTCCGCTCAATGCAAGCCACAAGGGTAATTGCTCCATGCCTAGGCTGGTGATTAGAATTAGCACTCCTTTCAAAGTTGTCTCATTTACAAGAGAAACAAAAAGGGGGCAAGAATAAAGGTCGAAGTGAAATTGAATCGAGCATCACATATCAGAACACTTCCCTGAAGGTGTCCAGAGAAGAGGACATCACAAAGGAAACAGATGGTTATTTTAAGCCAAGTGGGAGACACTCTATATAGCCTTTCCCTCGCTCCTTCCCTCAACAGGAAGGATATAAGCAGTCACAGTTACTCCTCACATACATTGCAGCCATTCAGTTTATGAAGTGCAAAAGATGGACAGATAATTGCATTATTGCACTACCAAACAAGCAGCTGAACGCGGAGCAGGACTCAGAAATGGAAACCTTGTCAGTTAGCTTTAGTGAATCATCATATGAAACAAAGTGTTCATTTTTTGCTCAGTCCATTAGCTGCAAGGATGAAAGGAATTGCTCTCCCAACACATAATATTCCAATTTCCTATTTTCACTTAGCACTTCCCCTTCCTGCTCAGCAAATAAAATACATTTATATTCTGGACTTAATTTGTTCCCTCTGACTAGGACTCTATTTCTGTCAGAAACAACCCTAAGCAATTGCTTTCCAAAACGGAGCCTTGGGAACACAGTACCTCTGACATAGATGGGATTGGTTGGGCCTTCCGTTTAGTAGAATGTCCGGTGACAGGAACATAATGCCCAGCTACCACTCTGCCCTCTATTTTGTGTTTTAGACAGCTGTAGAATGGCTCAGAACCAACTTGCCACCATTCGATAAAATTTATATGCACATATTTCATAAACAGTCACACACCACATAATGACGCTTCAGTCAATGACAGACTGAAATACAACAGTGGTCCCATAAAATTACAATGGAGCTGAAAGATTCCTATCGCCCAGTGATGTTGTGGCCATCCTGTTGTCACAGCACAATACATTACTCACATGCTTGTGGTGAGACCGGATATAAACAAACCTACTGCACTGCCTGTCATATAAAAGTATATAGCACATGCAATTATGTACAGTGCATGCTATCTGATAATAAATGGCTAGGGTACTGATGTATGTTTTTACGAAGCTATATTTTTTATTATTATTTTAGGGTGTACTCCTATTTATATATATACATATATACATACATATATACATACATATATATACATATATATGTATATATATAAGGTTTATTGTAAGGCAGTGTGCCGCATTGTGCTGGCAGCAGCCGCTTGTCTCTTGTGTTTACCAGTTTTCTCAACTGCATCAAGAGGCCGCATCAAGTGATTGACCTATACCATCTAGGTGTGTGTGAGTACACTCCATGATGTTTGCACAATGACAAAATCGACTAACAAAGCATTTCTCAGAAGCTGACCCCATCTTAAACAGCTTGCGACTGAATATATGTGTAGTTCCCATGATAATTCTGCAAACACAAGGTGTGCTCATTCCATTTTACAAAAAAACTAAACTGAAGCTCACAAAGTGTCAATAAATCTATAGTGATCACCCAACAGGTTTATAAGCAGAAAAAGCCAGAATTTGTACCTCTGTGTACTTGATTTCAAAGCCCATATTCTCTCTAGTATACTCGGGGAGAAAAGTTTTATGTAATACTGCCCAATCCTAATGAAAAACAGGTCCTCCCAAGAGCTACAGTGAAAAACCGGGATGGCAAAAGTCTTATGATGTCATTTAAGCTGCCTCTCAACTTAAGTTGAATTTTCCTTGCTGTTCTCTTTCCATGGAACAAATCAGTGACCTACGGATTGAATCCGAAGTTGTCACCAGAAACCTAATTCAACACTTCTGTTGAGAAGTTTTGCTGGCCACATCTCACTGGAAGAAGTCTCACCATTCCCAGAACTAGAGGAGAGTAAACTGGTCTGACGGCCCATATATCTATGGTATGGGCCAACCCAAAAGGACATCAATAGTGTTTCTCCAGGAAGTTGTGATTCCCAGAAGCAAGAGGAAAAGTGTAAAGAAAGAAATGCAAAATCTCCCACCTCTCCTCTTGTGCTTTTATCCTGGGGGTCAGCACACTTCTGATGCCAGTAACAGCAGCAGGAAAATGAGAGCAGGGGAAAAGGGGCCACTTATTAGCTCATGGACATAGAAAGTCCAAAGGAACTTCTACCTACAGGTGCAGAAAAATCTATGAACTTGACAATGTCATTAAGATATCATTTCGTGTGTGTGTGCGCGTGTGTGCGTGCACGTGCGTGTGTGCGTGCGTGTGTGTGTGTGTGTGTGTGTGTGTGTGTAAGAGAGAGACAGAGAAAGAGATACGGGGTATTGAAGCCAGGGGCATTCTACATCTGAGCTACACCCCCAGCCCTTTTTTTTGTTTTGTTTTCAAACATGGTCTTGCTAAGTTGCTGAAAATCTCACTAAATTGCCGAGGCTGTCCTCAAACCTATGCTCCTCCTGTCTCAGCCTCCCAAGTCCTGGGATCACAGGTGTGCACCACTATGGCTGGCCTATCTTTTACTCTATGTCCTACATTCTCTATATGGCAACCTGGGTAAGATCCAGAGTCACATTCCCCCACCTTAAAATCACAGAAGAAAGCAGCACACTTCTTTCTCAGTGGTTACATAAAAGTCCAGGGTTTGACTTTGATGAGCACAGCCTACCTAGAACCTCCTGCTGTAGGCAGGAAGACATTATATCTCATTGACCAAACCTGGGTCATAAGCCCATCTCTAAAACTGAGAGGTGGAATCAGCCCCACCCAGGGTATGGACTTGGAGCAGGGGTGGTATTCACCAAAGGAAAAATGGGGGTGCAGTTATTAGACAAAGAAGTTCATGAATGCCAGGCACCTAACAGCTGGTTGGTATAAGCAAAGCGACCACCATCCTAAAAGATATATTTTCAACATGGAAAAACAGCCTCCATGTAGGCATGGAGTCTATGAGAGTAACAGGGATTTTTCCCTCTGCTTCCAGGCAGAGGCTCAAGAGGCAGACTCAGTGTGGCAATTAGCAGTCAGCTGATCACCAATTCAAATGTCCTGAAGTGGGCTGTGCTGATGATCTGTACTTGCAGTAATCATTTGGCTGGGTGAATCAAATTATACTTTCCAATGCCACTTCAAATCAGGATTGCTATGTCTGCACTCATTTTCAGCAGCAAGTATTACCATGCACGTTATTTTCTTTGATATTGACTATACATGGGCAAGGGAGAAATTTAGGCTTCTTTTAAGTTCTGCTCAACAGGAAAGACCAAAAAGTTTTAGAGATTTGTGAGGAGACTAATTAGGATCCATTCCATTTTAATGGCTAGGCTTTCACACTGAAATGGATAGGGGAACATGTTCTGCCCTTGCAAGGTAGAGATTTTTCTTCCAAGTAACTATCTGATTTGGGAAGCTCATTCTTTCATAATGCCATGTGCTGTGATCAATCAGATGTAATGATCAAAAGGAAGTTTGCCTCAATCAATCCCAATAAACAAATAACTGCTATAGTGGCAAACCTAATGTGTTCTTCACTTCAAATTCACTTGCCAATAATTGGCCTCATTAACGTCTGTGAAGTTAGCTGTTCACTAAAATTGGGCAAGCTGTACATTAGATGTGTTCAGTGGTTTTCAAACCTTTGGGAATAATAGACCTACTGAATCAGCATCTTGCTAGCTCCCTGGAAATGAACAAGCTAAAAAGTAAGGCGGCTGCAACGGATCTAGAAAGAGTGAAGGGGAAACCAGGAGAATTCCTTTCACCTCCCTATAATTAATATTATCTTTCTCAAACTCAATAAACAATGAGGGCTAGCTTTGCATCTTTTTTTTAAAGATTTGATTTTGACAGAAAATGAACTTGATTTCTGTGTGCCATCTAGCTTTCAAATTACCCTGCCCACATCTGTCAGATGTTTTTGTTGTTCAATTATAAAAACTGTATCCAGACTGGATTATGGGAATGCTGTTTGCAGGCACCATAACCACAGATGCCCTTGGGTTGAACATCAGGTTCACTGCAATCTTCCCAAAGAAGGAAATATACTTCCAGCTGCTGCACCAGACCCATCCTTCTTGGAGAGAGGAAGAAATCACAGCAAGTGAGCCTTTTCTACGATAGCTGAAATGTGCATTTGGGGAGATGGGAGGCAGAGAGAAAAGTAGAAATAAACTTAACCAATTCACTTACATTTATATGACCTATCCCTACAGAAATGACCAGAGTGGTCAGTGAATAAAACGATTGAGTTTGCTTAGAGGTGAGGGAGTCTTTTGTCCTGAATTACCCTCTAAGTCAGCACCACGGACATTCACCAATAATGCCCCGTTTTCTACTTTATTTTTGCTCCTATCATCAATACCTGTGAGTCACGAGAAAGAAAAATTGCATTTGCTTTCCAGTCTGGCTCTTCTTCCTTAAGAGCTGGCCAGGGGAAAGTTTAATGCAATGTTGTTCTGTCCCAAGAAGCTTTAAATATTTGTCAAAGACACAGGACCTCATTGGATGACTGCTTTTCCAACCAAATGAGAATCAACCCAGTTTCTCCCAATCTTTCATCTGATATTTCTCGCCCACCCACTTAGTCTGAAACTTATTTAATTAAAACAGTTTTTAATGATGTCCACCATGATTCAGCAAGAGACTGATTGTGCCGATACCCAATACCTCAATGCTCTGTAATTGGTTTTAGGACTTGGATTCTTGTCCCCACACCCACATTCCTGCTCCCCTTACCATCCATCTCCACACAGCAGCTTCAGGAAGCTCTTAAAAATACAGATCAGATCTTGTCGCTGTCTTCCTGACAGCCCTCCAGTGACTTTGCACTGTATTTAGAGTACACTGGTCCCCTTACAGAATTCTGTATTATCTCACCTTTGCTTCCCATGCTGTCCTCATACCAACCCACACCAGCACACTAGCAATCTCTCTCTTCCTCCAACACGTCATTCATTTCTCACTCAGGGCCTGTGGTCTTGCTGTGCCCTCCTCAAATCTGGCTTCTTCTCATACCATAGTTCTTGGTCAGATACCATCTGCTCAGAAAGGACTTCCAGGCCATCATGCTTCATCTCCCCCATTGCTCTTTATCAAATCATCCTCTTTTCTTCATAAAACTTGCCACCATTTCAAATAAAGTGGATTTGGTATCTATACCTCCTCCACGAGCATGTACATTGAAAGTGGGCATAAACCTCCTCTCTCTCATTCGTCACTGCACCCTCAGGGTCTAGAACAGTGCCCGACTGTGTTCTAAGCCACTGAAGAAATGTTTTGAGATCCTGAGTCACATTACAAAGAATCACCATTTCATGTTCCCAAACTGTTTACTTTAATATCATTTCTAATAATATCAAAGGTCCCACTGTTAATTCCCTGACTCTTCTCAGGATATGGCAGTCTGCATGAGAATCATTCCCCAAATAAGAGAGAGCCTTTGGAAATCAAAGAAGAAAAAAAACAAAACTCAGACACACCAGAAAACTCTAGGCTGCTTTCTTTTTCATTATAAGCAAGACAAGGTTCATGAGAGTAAGCATCAGCGCTTGATTCTTTAGAAGTTGAAAATTAGATCAAATGAATTGGAGGACAACTACATCTTGTGTTAATGTTTTCCTCCTCAAGTGAAGAAAATGAGATGATGTGAGCCATGACTCCATTTGAAAATGAAACTTTGTATTTCTATTTGCTTCCACGTTAAAGCAGCACTGTTTTTCATTTTAGACTCTTCATGTTGGCAAATGTTGTAATACTTTACATTCATTAGGCTCAGGCCCATTTACTATGTGCGAGCAAGACAAGCGCAGACATATTGTCCTTATAAAGCATAATTTCTAAATTACACAGTAAATAAATGAGACTAAACCAGAAACCCACATCTCACAACACTCACCTCTAAAGTGTTAAAAATAAATAAATAAAATATGGGTGGAAGCTCCCCACTCAAAAGGTATAATTTATAAGCAATCTATTATGTTCTTATTATGCCAAATAAATTAATCATTCAAGAATACACTGGATACCTGGCCCGAACTCATAACAGACAAAAATGCTCTCAGAATAAACCCTGGACTAATCAGATTTTTGTCCATCTTTGCAAAATGTGATGCATAAGAAACTTGATTTTGCTAGGTACTCTGTGCTAATTTCTGATTAGCTGATTACAGAAGTCAGCAGCAAAGCCAAAATAAAGTAACAACTCACAGCGAGATGACAGTGAGCAAGTAGCTTTAAATTTATAATTGCCCTTGGATCTATTTAATTTAGCTTTAAGTCATGAGGCATAATTGAGACAAATGGTTACACTGAGCAGGTATCAGATATGACAAGATGCTAGCCGCGATCATTTTGTTGTACTATTTCCATTTGAGGACTTTTTCTGCCAAGACTTTTCCTATGATGGCTATTAAATTTTATAGGATTTTTCTCACCATTAGCTTGTGTTGGCATTTGCATGTTAAATGCTCACAACAAATGAAAACCATGGCTCCATTGTTTCACAGGGTGAAAACCATGGTTACTGCTACTTCAAATGGAGAACAAATCTAAAAAGAATCAAGTAATTCCTCCTCCTTGTATGATACCTATATACGCTCTGTGGGAAAGCCTATTTGCTTTGCAGCTCTTCTATTTTTGAAACAAGATAGATTTTTGCACATGTAAGAAAACTGCACATTCCACAATAAGCCAAGCAGAAGACACCTCCAAGGTTATTTTTGTCTAGGGGATCTGTTTACAATTAAATATAATTCTCCCTCAAGTACACTTAACTGAGAAGTTATCCTTTCGTGGAGCTAAAAGGAAAAAGGTTGATGGGTATTTATGGTTGTTGGCTTTAATGAAAAAAAATGACAGAACTCTCTAGGACTATGTCTAAAGCAACACTAAATTACAGAAACAACAGGGAAGGCAGATATTCAGGACTTCTTGGCCAATTTTCTCCTCCAAGAAAATTTAGCAACTTGCTTTGAAAATTTTGGGATTTGCTGTTCTATATTATTATGGATTATTATTTATAAGTAAATAGTTATTCAGGGTCATCTATATCTAGCAAAGAAAGATATAAGAAACTATATATTTATGGTTTTATAAAACTATTAAACATACAACTGCTTGATCATTGTAGATCTTATTAATTTGGTTTGTCTGGCTCATCATTTCTCTACCATCAATAATTTTCAAAGGGGATTTCATGTAGAATAGCAATTACATTTCAGGATTCTCTCATTCTGCCCACCAAACGCCTTCACAGGAACTCAGCTATTCTGAGAATGCTTCAGAAATTAAAGAGCCTATATAGTGAAAGATAACCAATATTCAAACCTCTAAATTTCCATTTTAATTTGACCTCTCTGTGATGTATTTTTGAACTCTTTCTCTTGTTTTTCCTGCATATATTTAGACCAAAGATTCTTGACCCATAATAAGCCCTAATAAGAGTATGAATTAATTTGAATGATATGTCATTTCTTATTAAAAGAACATCCTTGGAAATTGCACAAGTAAATATTTTGGAATTGCTAGCTTATTTTGTCATCTCATCCTTCTCTACCTCTCCTTGTCCCTTCCTCCCCCCATCCAGGACCCTGTACTGCCTACCAAAAGCAGAATAAGGACAACAGTGGTTATGTATGGCGAGGAAATCAGAAGATTAAGTTCATTGACTCATTCAGCATGTTTTTATTTGCTCACTTAGCCACCCAATTTTCTCTCTTATGGCAAAGAGCACAAGAAATTTGTGGCATCTCACTGGTTTTTGCCCAAAGTTGTCCAAGCTTTGAGAAAGTAGCTCCCCATAGATCCGTTCTGGTTTAGGGCTCTGAGGGGAAACGATATATGCACTGTTGGCAATGCTTGATCACAAACCAGTTCCTATGTAGTGATACGCATTAGTTTTGATAGGCATTAGTTGCCCTTCTCTGACTACACATAAATAAATACATAGGCCAAGTTAGACTTTTCAGCAATCCAAAGTGAAAATGCAATGGGCTATGAATGTTGGCACAAAGCTAACTGTGCTACTTTCAGCAAATCACTTAACTTTTCTGTGACTCAGTTTCCCCATCTTTGGAATCACAGGTGATCCAAAGGTGATTTTTGTGTGTGTGTGTGGTACCGGGGATTGAACGCAGGGGAGTTCTACCTCCGCGCTACGCCCCCGGCCCTATTTTTTATACTTTATTTTGAAACCGGGTCTCACGAAGTTGCAGAGGGCCTCACTAGGTAGAGAGAGAGACAGGCTGAGAGAGAGAGAGAGAGAGAGAGATGAGGCTGGCCGCGAACCCGGATCCTCCGGTCTCTGCCTCCCAAAGTACTGGGATTACAAGCGTGTGCCATCACGCCCGGCTATAGCCCTGTGATTTTATTGTCCTCCAAAGAAATGGGCTACACACCTGAGACAATAATTCACTTTATTCCAGCATTATATCATAGTGCCAAGATTTATTCCTCACTGTTTAGTCTTTCCTAATATTCTTTGTGAAAGTGTTTTCCTCCAAAATTCTTTAGGCAGCTTGCCACGACTCAGTTTCTACAAAGACAGTGCAGCCTATATATCCTGTTTGTAAAAACTTCTCTTTTCTTATATCGTATGAATACTCAACTGAAAATCATTCCAACTGCTGTGTTGCCTTGACAATTTTTGAAATAGAACAGTGAATCTTTTGTTATTGTGATGGGAAGTTTCCTACAACTCTGGGTTTATCTCAAATAATGCTGCGAAAACACTGATACAATTGAAAATAGAAACTGCTTCACTGCTATTTTCATTTTATCTAATGAACACAGAGGAAAGTCTCAGACCCAAGGAAGAAAAGGTCGCAAGCTAAAAGCATAAGAGGGTCACTTGTTACAAATTTTAAAGATGCAGTTTGGTTAAAGACACCAAGCAAGAATGTCAAAGCCACTTAGGACATTTCAACATTTCACAATCTTTTAGACAATGAGTGGTTATCTGCCATTGGTTCCTTGTGGTGTTTCACACATGAACACAGTAAATTACAAGCAGGTATAGATATACAGAATTGCATGCTCACTAGCCAAGCCATGACACAGAGCGTTATTGGTGTTATATGACATTGACTGAATGCTGCAAAGCCCCCAAACGATCATGCTGGCAACGACACTGGTTCCAGCCATCAAATCCCCAGATATTGGTTCATTTTGTTTAAGGCGTCACACACTGTGTTCAAATCGCTGCGGAGGTCCTGCACCACGTTTTCAATACTTCTGGTGTCTTTCAGAATTTCAATGCTCTGTGTGTAGGGATTGAAGTATACTGAGAAGGGACGAGTAATTGACTTTGCAAAGTCCCTGCAGAATACACAGAAATAGAAGGATATGTGATAAGTCCCCATTGGTACAAGTGGTATACAGAAGGAGGAAACAGAGTCAGAAAAGTTATTTTCTATAGATGGAAGAAAAGCGTGTTTACCTCATCTTTTCTTTGGCTTCTTCAAAACTTTCTGAAACAAAGTAGGCTTCCTGGAAGGTGGTGATAAGGCATTCCTGTAAGCAAGTCGTCTTTGGGTCAAAGGCTTTCACACAGGCCTTGTCAGAAAGAGCATGCTGCAAAACATACCGCAAAGCCCGTTAAGCTCCATAATGAGACTTCCAAAGTACCATGACATCACATTTCTACAGCACATTTGATAGCTCAGTAATCCTACAGAACTGCTCAGCTACCAGTACACCATGAAATATAGAGCTCTCCCATATGCACGGTAAATGGGTGTTAGTGGGGGGTTGTTTGTTTGTTTTGCTTTTTTAAGTCTGTTAGGTGCTGAGGGGAAAACATGAGATTATAGCATTATTCTACTTATTATCAACCAAATTCATACTGAAGGACCAGTCAGAGCTATACCCCAACAGAAATGCAATTTTAAATATATGTTATGCAGAGAAGCAGGGACGGCATAAATATGCTCCTAAATCTATTGCTATAAGCAATGTACTAAAATTTCACTTAAATGGCAGAAGTAATAATTACCTGCGTGCAGAGGTAATTGGGACTCTCACTGAACTATTTGTGGACTCATTGCGAGACATTTTGAGGCCAGGTACTGTGTATCAACAGAGTCGGGAGTGGGCCTGTATATTTCAGGATGCTTACAAAGCATTCATTTACCTTCCACCACATACAGCAGAGCAATATACAGCAGATAAATATTGCCAGTTGGGGGGGGAGAGCTAATATTAATACTTATATTTATACCCCCAAGCAGGCATTAGAAAAACAGGAAAACCAGCATTAATTACTCTTTGAACCATTATTAGCTCTGTTCAATTCACTACACCAACTGGCACTAAGAACTGCAAGGAACCATGAATGACTGTACCCTCGAGATAAATTCAGTGATGTTGAAAGCTAGTGGTCATTTCCTGACACCTGCCTATTTGTAGACCCTAAATGGATGGTTCTAAAACATAAAGTACCTTAAAAAATCTTTGAGAAGCTTGTGAAAATGCAGATGCCCAGGCCTCAATTAAACTTGGTAAATCTGATGAAACCCAGAAATGTGCATTTTCAAGGCATCCAAGGTGACTCTGACATAAGTGGTTGTGAACTACAGTTTGGAAAACACTTCTCTAGATTCTGTCTTCCTCTTCATGGAAGGGGTAAATTGGTTGAGAGCAAAGGGGTAGCAGAAACCACCTTGAGCTAAGAGTGAGGAACACGAGGCCGAAGTCTGGTGCTGCCGTTGTCTAACCAGGTAACCTTGGCAAATCGTTTAACCTCCCAGGGCCACCATCCCCTCGAGTGCAAATGAGAGGTTTGGGCTGAGTGATTCTAAAGATACTCTTTAATCCAGCCTCTGGATTCCACCCAAAGCACTTTTCTGCCTTCTTAATCTCTAACAGCTAAGGTTTCCTGGAGAAATTCCGAAAATCCTTTCCTATTCAATATTCTTGGTGCATTCCCCCAACGATTTCAAAATGCATGGAATGATTTACAGCCCTCTGTGAGGAAGGCTGTGGTTCCCTACATTTGAAATTGCAATTGAGAACTAAAGGGCTGACATGGACGAGGAGGGGCACACAGCTCTACCCTGCACATGATTTGCTTTCCTGAGAAGTTGAAGTTCCGTTGTCCAGATCAATGCATATATGAATCACAGAATGCAGAGAGCCTCTCAGAGTGAACTCTTTTATTTTTTTTTTTTTTGGCCCAGGGAACAACTTCATTCTAAAGCAGAGGTCACTACTCCTGCAAATGTGTTTGTACTAGATTCAGTGCAATGCAGTCAACATCAGGGGATTTGGGTTCCGCATGACCAATAATTCTGTTCAGGTTTTAAAAACAACTTCTCAGATTCAGAAAACAAGATGTCCTTTGATGGGAGCCATTGCTCCTCTGCACAGAACTGGCTTCCTATGGTCTTGTCATGGTTTTCAGAATCAGAAGCTACCTTTTTTGCGGCCACTCACTGTGGTTACATTTAACTGTAATGTGCGGCTCTAACTGTCCATCCATCCATTGGGTCTCATGGAAGGAAGGACAGTGGTTGACTCCGTGTCTTTAATCTTTCTCCTCTCTCCTGCCTGCACTTAGGTGCACAGAAAGAGCAGTAGGAGAGCAGGCTATAAGAACATTTAAGCCATGGTTCCCCTGGGACATCCTTGCTGAGCCAAAAACATCTCACTGGGTCAAGGACAAGTACAGAAAGGAAGTGAATGAAACTCATCTGCTTTGGGCATTAACAACCTTGGCAGGCATGATGTGTAGAGGATGCTTCTGGAATGTGTGTGTGCAATAACAGACTGAGATCAGTGTGGTTTTAGAAAACCACACTGATTTTGAGTGACGATTCCACTGGATATTCAGATAACCCCATTTAGTCATTTTAGCAGGTAAGGAGGATTAGACTAGATCAACAAACGGCCTCAAGGGCAAGGGTACCCTGCCTCAGACTTCAAAAAAGAAAATCAGTGAGTTCACAACACATACTTTGAGGCAAAGACGATTAGACAATACAGATTACATTTGCCCAATACCATCTTTAAATGAAACACTGAAAGTTGATTGTTTTATGCACTCAGAAGTGTAGTCTCTCCTCAGGAGCCTGTTGTGCATGGTGTGCTGGGTACCTTCCAGGGACCTCTCCACCCACAGGGCATGGGACCAGTGCTGCCCCTTGGCTGTTAATGAATATAGGGATAATAATGGTACCCATGGATTAGTCTGGAGAATGACAAGGTCCTGGAGTTGAGGGATCAGTCAATGAATGAGACCAACAAATGAGGTGATACCTGCACCTGCAAATGGTCTAATTTACCTGAAGACAAGCTCTCCTGTGTAATGACTGCCAGGGACAGTCATGCCACCCATGAGGTCTCCTATATCTAAATACTGTCAGTGCACCCATGTCTCCCTTGATTCCAGAGTCCACTGCCCCATAGAGAGGCCCTAGTGTATTTCCTTCTCGACTCCTGTCCATGTGTCTCTGTAAGTCACCTCAGCTTTTTATAGCAGCTACTATGCGTTCCCCTCTCGGTTGAGAGTGGGTCCTCTGTAAACACTGTAAGCTACCTGATGTCCCCCAGGAGACTCTGTGCCAAATCCTTCCTGAAGGGTTAACCACCTGAAATCCTTGAGTCTGCAGGAATTAATCCAACTTCCTGCAGAGAGAAGCTTTATAATACTGACAGTCTTTTACTCTCAAGCCATTTCAAAAGTGCAGGAACGTTTGAGAATCACCTTCTCCTATCTGAACACTCCATAAGGACTACTTTGGATTTGCCCATAGTGCTAAAGATAAGAGCACAGGGCTGGAACTGGGAGACCTGGGTTCTCAACATAGCTATCCCAGAGGCCACATGTAGAAAAGCAGATCAGGAAACTACCCCAGGTTGGGCTGTGGTTTCCTCTCTGATGAACCGAGAAGATGGATCTACATGAATTCTATGGCTCTGTTCACAATACAATTTTAACAGGAGCCTATAAACACACAGCACTTACACGATCATCCCTCTCTCCTCTCTGCCCAGTATAAATTGAATACAGCAGCCTTCCCCTGGGCCTGGGAATGGCCTTGCCACCCTTTCCCACACAGGAAGCCATTACCAATTAATTGGCTTTGGTGGACAAGTTAAGACTCATTTGTCACTCCAGCGTTTGTGTGTGTGTGTGTGTGTGTGTGTGTGTGTGTGTTACTAGGGATTGAACCCAGGGGCATACTACCTCGAATCTATACCCCCAACCCTTTTTATTTTTTATTTTGAAACAGGGTCTCGCTAAATTGCTGAGACTGGCCTCAAACCTGCAATCTTCCCATCTCAGCCTCCCAAGTACTGGGATTACAGGTGTGTGCCACCACCCCTGGCTCACACCAGCCTTTTAGATGTAAAAATCTTTTTTCAACATCAAAAATTTCCCAGAACCCAATCGTTAGTAGATAATATTATAAAGTAACTAAGAGTACTGGTCTTTAAGATAAAAAATTGAGGTTCAAATCCAACTCTGTCCGATCCTAACTTTGTGACTTTGGGATAATTACTTAATCTCAATAAACCTTTTCTAGTATTCATCTGGAAAACAGCAAAACTAGTAGTATCTATAACCCAGGGTTGTGGTCAGAATTAAAGGAGGTAGTGTATGCAAAGTGCATGACATGGGGTGTGCTCAATATATTTAGTTATCATCGCTAATTCTGTCTAGAGAGGATGCTTGGTGCACATATGTATTCAGCCATACCTTTCGCCAGGTGTGCAGCCATCTCCCCCAGGGGTCTGGAACCCATGGAGGAAGAAACATGGCCCCCACTATGAGGCTCCTAGTCTGCCATTGTACCTGCCCTGGGCTCATCCCGTTGAAATCTTCCTTCCTCCCAGACACCTGCCTTTGCAATGACACAGAATCATTATCTCAACTCTTCTAGATGTAAATCCTGTGATCCTCACTCTCTATATTAGGACTGGTTAACATCTGGAAAAAACTCAAGCGTGAAGCCAGGTTTACGGGTAGTTTGGGCCCTAGATTCCAAATAAGAATTTTCAGACACTCCTACACTCAGACCACAGTCATCTTTTCTCACATCAGAACAGCAACAAATACATGCATTTGCATGTGTATTCACGCAGTATGTGTATATGTGTGTAATATTTTTGAACCTCCCTCGCATGCTCATCCTTCTAGCCAGACACAACATGGCATCAATATCCCTATTGCCAAAATAAACAATGATGCATCTTATCTATGTGTGTGTGTGTGTGTGTGTGTGTGTGTGTGTCTCACTGGGGATTGAACCCAGGGGCATTCTACCTCTGAGCTATACCCCCAGCCCTATTTTTATTTTGAAACAGGGTCTCGCTAGGTTGATGAGAGTCTCACTACTTGCTGAAATCTGTCCTCGAACCTGCGATCCTCCTGTCTCAGCCTCCCAACTTCTAGGATTACAGGCGTGCGCCACCACGCCTGGCTCTAACTTATTTTTTAATCAGTGATGCTAAGGTTTTATCAGTTTGAATAAGCCCCATGGGCGAGGGAACAACCTCCCCTTCATGAAATCCCTTAGTAAAGGCCAAAGACACAGTTTCAGCTCCCAATCCTCCAGCGCTTGCTCTGCTGTAACTGCGGATGTCAGGAGGGGTGAGCGAGGGAGGCGGGGGCCGTGTGAACAGGCTAAAGGTGTGGGAGCTCAGCGGCAGTGAGTCCTAACTCTCACAACACTACTGACCTACCGGACGACCTCGGCGAACCTGCCAGCCCCTGGAGGCTCTTCTCCACAGCCTGGCAGTAATTCTGACCACCTCCCACAGTTGCTGGAAGTGGTAGTAAATACAAATGATCGTAATAAATAGAGAGCTGTTCTGAGAATGCTGATTAATAGCTATATAAAGGCAATACAATAAATCCACCATGCAAGGACATCCTAAAACTAAAGCCCCAAAGTAACGATAATTGAATTTGTTTAAACCACCAGCCTTGTCAAAACCTGAAGAGCAAAACGGATGTATTTACGCAATATATTCCAGCAACTACTGTGTGGTGGGGAATAAGGCCACTAACAAAAAAAAAAAAAAAACTAATCTCTGACCTGAAAGAAATAAAGAATCAGACCTTACCTTTACCCATGAAGAAGTAGAAACTGCCTTTTGCTTTTGAGATAGATTAAATTCTTGAGGTAAGACTCACAATTATTGATTAGCAAGCATTTCCTTACCACCTAATGTGAACACACTTCATGGTTGCTTCTCCAAAGGAATGGGGCTCAACAAAGATCCCTATTAATCCCTTTCCAGGAAATTTCCTGAAAGACTTCATGTGCCTTGCAACCTTGGAGCATCAGTTTTGTATTTGTTGAATAAAATGGATGATCAAGCAAATAACAGGTGAAAAATGATACATAGATTTATATAGTTAGATCAACTCTAGGACAGACAGGGAAAGAGTGTGAAATGAAAGACACATGGTAGACTGTGGGCAAATGGCAATCAATTATCCTATGTTCAGCCTTTTTTTCAAAGTCAGTTTTCCAGATGACTTAGCTCGTGATTAACTGCTCTCCCCCGTAATGGAAAGTATGGGAAAGCCCCCCCCTCCGTGCACTTTTTTGGAGTTCCTGCTAGTACACCACAGAACAGATTAGAACAAGAGAGAGAGCCACCATGGTTGGGGGAAGGGGTTAATAGTCTTTATGGTTATCAGATTTGTGTTAGCTTTTACAAGATTTTCCATGTTTATTTTGTTTCTGTCTTCAAAGATAAAAATAAGCAAGTATTGTCATAAAATGAGGGGGAAATGAAAGTTGTCCTCCAAACTACAGATAGACCCCTTGCAAGTATTTGGTCAGCTTTGAAGAGTAACATTAGTGCCTCAGGAGAATTTAGCCTCTTCTAGCACAAAATTTAAAAGTGTTCTGTTCTAGGAGAGAAGGTAAATTGTGGATATTTACATAAAATCATAAAGACAATACCTAACCCTCCAGAAATGTTGCTGGGACCTACATTTGGGCCACAGTTGGAACAGCACAAAATGTTTACCACAAAAAGGTAATTGCATTCAAAACTATAACCATGTTTACACAAAAAGTATGATCATGCTATTAATAAACCTATCCCTATCTTGGGCCCAGGACCATGAGTTATTCATTCAAATAAAAATTAGGTAGTATTGAGAAGAGCTGTGAGTGGGCTTTGGGCACTCACGTGAGCCAGGCAAAGAGGGGGTACTAAGGAAAGCATCTCATGTTATGTATTCTCTGTGAACAATCAGAAGATATTTCTTGTAGAAAGAATTTCTGAATTGTAAAATGGTCCAAATAGCAATCACAGGGATGCTGGAGTGTTGAAATTTGAGAATGGAAGAATGCTAATGACTGGAGGTGATTGACCAGAACGAGAAGATGCACGGCAGACAATGCCCTTCGGTGTACACTTTTCTGGCTGATTTCCATTTCTAGGCCATTCTGTCTGCACCAATAGGAGCAAAAACAACAGATTCACCCCAGCGCTGCCTACGCATGCCTCATTAACCAGACCAGAGACCCTGTCAAAAGTTGGGGGCCATGAGACAGATTTGTTTCTTTTGTTTCTGGTATAATTTATAAACCATCTGAGGAGAATGTAAATAGGTGTAGCTCAATAACTACATCATTTTCTGAAAATCCCTTTTTGCAGAGAAATCAAGAAGCACTCTGTAGAGGGCATGGTCTATGGGGGACATGACATCATGTTGTGTTAATGGGCTTTGGCCACTGCACTGAGATTAACACCAAATGGATTTTTCATTGAGAATCTAATAGAAAAAAAAAAGTTTTACCACATTACATCAGGTATTTGATGTGTTAACAATTATCCCATATTCCGTCATGCTGGGCCTGAGGTGCCTACCTGGGCCAGGCTTGGACTAGCATCTAGGTGGTGCACGCTTTACTGCTCACAGACTGATCTGTGCATCCTGTCCCTTCCTCATTCACCCTTTCCATCCCTCAAGAATCAGCTTGGGCACCAGGGTCCTCTTCACGAAGCCTTCTCAGGCATGGCCTAAGATGTGCCGGGCATATCTGTCACACTTTTTCTATTATCTGGTTGATTATTTATCTCTTGCAAGTAGATTCAACTCCTGGATATCAAGGATCCCAGGCAGGATAGCCGAGTGACTAAGAGCTCACATCCTAGGGTCTACACCACCTGGATTCGGGCCCAGCTCCAACAGGTATTAGCTGTGTGACCCTTGGCAAGTCCCTTAGTGACCTTATACCTCGGTTTTCTCATCTGTGATAATAAGATCACTTATCTCACTGGGTTGTAGGTTAATATGTCTAAAGCATCAAAATTACTAACATCTATTTAAAAGTTTGTCAAGGTTGTTGTTATTCTCTTCTTATTCTTATTCTTCATCAATATTATTTGTCTTTTTATCCCCAGTGTCTGGCATAGTACATGGCACGTTGTAAGTGATCAACCAAGTTTTTGAGGAATCAATGAATGGAGCCGTAAAATGAGCAAACTCAAAACTATAGTGAAATTGCATCTTAATCCAAAATCAAAAAGTTCCAATAACAACAATCTATTTCAAAAATATATTATATAGGAATAATCAATACTCAAAATAAAAATCCTCGGGTAGTACATAATCCTGATCTTAGTCTGAATAATCAAAGAAAGACTAAATTTCTAGTACCATTTCCAGATTGTATATCACACTGCATTCTAAATTCATCAAAACTTGCTACTCCCAGTGATGTATAGTTAGAAAATTACCAAGATTTTTTTTTTTGCAGTACTGGGGATTGAACCCAGGGGCATTCTACCGCTGAGCTACACTCCCAGACCTATTTTTTATTCTTCTTTTGAAACAGGGTCTCGCCAAGTTGTGGAGGGCCTCACTAAGTAGCTAAAGCTGGTCGTGAACCTGGATCCTCCGGTCTCAGTCTCCCAAGTACTGGGATTATAAGCCACCACGCCCATCTTAAATTACCAAGATATTAAAATTATCAGAATGCCCCACACCCTACTGTCTCTGAATAAACAAACATTTTACTATATTTTAAGGCAAAAAATAACATTCTCTGGGCATCGCTAACACATATTAGATACCTCTTGGACAATATGGCTATTTAGTTTATTTTTTTCAAATTGTCTGTTCCCAAAATACAGGAATTTTGAAGAAACTGAAATAACCTCGAGTTCTGTTTGGTAAATAAATCCTGGGGCTGGCAGGTGGTGGAGGTCTATGGAAGCCATGGAGTTGACATATCAGAGTAGCCAAGCCACCCTCAGAAGTGGATTTCGATCTGTTGGATCACTGCTAGGTCATTGTCCACTTTTCAGCACTAAATATAGGCCAGCCATTTGTTACCCAACATTTGAGCATATATTTGTCATTCCTATTGATAGGCACACATGGCTGCTCATCCATTTGAGTCACACCACAAACCCAGAAAGGCATGACCCATTTTCAGAAGTGCAAAAAGTTAGGTCGACACCCACATCGAGGTGCCAAGTCTTCCATATGAAATATGTATGGGGTATCTGTGAGTAGAAATGCTCGGACAAACAAATCAATATTTCCCATGACCTTCAACCAGTTTGCTTGGGAAGGATACTTTCATTCACAGCTTCGTACCTGTAATTCTCCAATGGAGGACAGCAGTCCTGCTCCATATGCCCGCAACTGCCCTTCTTGCTTGCAAAGGCCAAACTCAATTGTAAAGAAATAGCACTGGAAAAAAAAATGGATACACATCTGGTAGACTGGTCAACAAGATACACAGTAGAATAAAATGGCACCCAAAATAAATGCTGTGCCGTGCATAATTTCTTCAACAATATCAGATACATTTAAATCAAGAACATGTATTGAAATCTCTTCTCTGGCTTAATAATCCTCCCAAAGTTTAAGGTATATGTAAAAGGCATTAACTAGTACGAATCTTATGCTTCCTGGATTCAGAGATCCTATAGGTCAGATAATATCCCTGCAATAATTTTTACAAACAAAAAATACAGATTTAGAAATGAATGAGTATATCACAGAGGTAACATCCTAAGATATGCTACTGGACTTACCAAAGTGAGTCTCAGTGATGTGAATAATTTCATGTGAATAATTTCATGTGAATGTGGGAAAATAACTTGGAGCCCAGTCATCTCAACCTGATTTTTGCAATTTGTTTATTCATTCAATATTTGTTGAGTACCTACTAGGTGCCAAGGCTTGGGAAAGAATTGTGGGAAAGAAATAAGAAAGAGACCGAGAAAGCAAGTATATGCCTACCAAATTATCAAAGCCACAATTTTAGTTCATGTTTAGTATGTCATATAAAATATATATATATTTGTGTGTGTAGTGTAGGGGATTGAACTCAGGGCCTCACATATGCTAGGCAAGTGACCTAACATTGAGTTATATCCCCAGCCCTTCAATGCACATGTATACATAGGCATGTACGTATGGATTTATGTATGTATGCATGCATATATGTATGTATACTGACCCATGTTTTATCAGCATCAACTACGATGGCTTCCCCAGGATATTAAAACCTGCAACTGCTTCTGTTAGGTTTATGAAATCAACCTAGACAGACAGAAAAATCTCTGCACCACCAACAAAACTCACAATGCTGCTGAGCGGGGCTAAAATCATGCTAGTTTCGCTCTGAGAGCAAAGTGAGAAGCTGACAATGAGCAATAAAAATTGCATGAAATTAACACTGCCCTGCATTAGCGATGACAGAGCACTGACGGTATGGAGAACAAGGAGAATTTAAACACTCCTGAAAAAGGGCAGAAAATAATTATGATTTCTAGCCCATGGCAGTTGATTCTATTTTTATTTGGAGGTTAAGCTGTCCCTTGGTACAGGAAGCCTTCATTTATGTTTTTATGTGAGGATGACCTCTGAAGGTGAGTAGTCCAACACTCTGCAGCACTGGGGTGCTGGCCAAAGTACTGGCCATCCCCAGGTCCTGGAGCCCAATCTGCAGAGGCAACATTTCCTCGCCAAATTCACTTCCCAAAGAGGCTAAAATTACAGCCCGTTCACCACACTCCACCAACACCACAACCCATAGTGTCCACCAGCACTTCTCCTTACTCTCTTCCACACTTTCTTTCTTTTCCAGCACACCACTCTTTGGCATGGTCTCCAACTTCTTTATGTATGCTCTAAACTGTTTAGCATCTGTCTCCCATCCCTAGACTATCAACTCCATGACAGCAGGAGTTTCTATGCTTTCCTTTTTTTGTTGTTTTGTTTTTGGTGCTGGGGAGTGAACCCAGAGGCATTCTACCTCCGAACTACACCCCCAGCCCTATTTTTTATTCTTTATTTTGAAACAGGGTCTCACTAAGTTGCGGAGGGCCTCACTAAGTAGCTAAGGCTGGCCGTGAACCTGCGATCCTCCTGTCTCAGCCTCCCAAGTACTGGGATTACAAGCGCGTGCCACCACACCCAGTTCTTTTTCTATTCTTTTCAAACAAGGTTTCCCAACCTCAGCACTATTGACATTTTAGGCTACGTAATTCTCTGTTGTGAGAGGGTGTCCTGTATATCCTAGGATGTTCAGCAGCATCCCTGGTCGCTAGCCACTAGGTGCCAGTAGCATCCCCTCCCTCGATTTTAACAGCCAACATGTATTCAGACATTTCCAAATGTCCCCAGGGGAGCAAAATCACCCCTGGTTGAAAATAATTGATGTCTAATAGTGTCTGAAAATAATAAGAGCTCAATAAGTATTTGGTGAATGACTGAATGAATGGTAAGTTAGACTTGTATGTGTCTTCATTACCTAGAGGAAAGAAATGTCCCAGGAGGGCCTGAGTTCTAGTCTGGGCCTTGCTTTTACTTCACTTTATGATTGCATCCTCTCTGGGCTGCAGTTTTCCTGACTGACATCCATCCATTCTTCAAAGACTTCTTGAGCAACTCTTTACAGCAGACTCTGCTCTAGATGCTCAGGCTATGCAGTGAACAAGGGAACAAAGCCCCTGACCCTGTGATGGTGCATGCTACTGGGATAAGACAGGAAACAGCAATGATAAAAACCAATGGACTGGACAGTTTCAGGTGGAATGTGCTCTGCAGGTAAGACGGCCTTGTAATATGTTAGATATTAAGCAAAGGATATGAATATTTTAGACAGAGTGATCACAAGAATCCTCCTTTGAAGAGGTGATATTTAAGCTGCAATCTGCTTAAAAAGCAATTATTCATTAAGAAGAATAAAAAAAAACAGCAGTTGTGCAAAGATCTAGGGGTGTGTTCCCACCAGAGGGAAAGGTGAGTGCCAAGGCCTTGGGGCAGGAATTGATCTACATTTCCAAGAGCGGAGGGAAATCAGTGGAGGGTTTTAGGTTGGAGAAAGACATGTTCTAATTTAACTTTTAAAAGATCCTAGTGGTGCTGTGAAGAATTGATGTGGAAGCAGAAAGACCAGGTAGGAAGCGATGGCACCAAGATACGGGAGTGGCGAGTGAATAGGGATATGACTTGGGCCAAGATGTCAGGGCCCCAGGAGGGCTCACAGAGGCCTTCTTCTGATCCAAGATACGAGAGGCGAATGTGTGTCGAAAAGTTAAAATACAGCTCCCAAGTCTGTCCTCTGAAAATACTTTGCACATTCCTGGCCAAAATGAAGAGGTTATCCTACAATCGCATAACAAAAGGCTCGGAGGACACCTGGAAGCTTAGCCCTCCTATTTTACCAAAAGGAAAACTCAAGTTCGAGAAGATGAAGTGATTTCCCCAGGCACAGTCTAGATGGTGACATTTAAGAGATCTTGAGCTCAGTATTTTAAACAGCTCAACACCTGTCATACTTTAAGGTTTGTAGATAAAAAATTAGTAGACGCACAGTTTTTCTTTATCACCAAATAATGAGGAAATAAAATCCTAAAACAGAAGAAAACTAGAATCTCGTGGCTTCTTCTTAGTGTGCCTTTGGCTGATTGCCCTAATTTATATTGCATTTATAGCACATGATGTGACATCCTTAAAGCCTTAACATTGAATATAGAAGAGTTTTTTGGGGGGAAATGTGCTGTTGTATTCAAAAGCATCCAAAATATACATACAGAGCCAGCAACAGGAGCATTTAGGTCAGCTATTAAGTGCATTTTTAATTTTCTTTATGCTACATCAATGCATACGTAATGCATGGTCATGGTTATTATCCAGATCAAAACAAGCTGAGAGAGGCTCTGAGCAAACCCAGCACTCCATTCACGGTCTTTACATAGTTTTGGCCTCCCATCCTATTTTATAGCAAGAATTAAAAAGGTCCACATCAATTCAACTAAAGACTGAAAACAATCTAGCATCCAGTGTGTTTTTAGCTAACATGCTTCTAGAGTCAGGGCGACCTCAGAGGGAAGAGGCACTGCACGTCCTCCTTCCCGTGGCTCAGAACGCTCTCTGGCCCTTACCTCATCTGGGAGTCCTTCCAGAAACTCTGACCTTACCCAGCTCCATCTGCTCACTCCCTGTCTACCTTTCCTTTTGGCTTCCTGCCCTCTTTGACCAAAGAAAGCCCCTAGATGCTGCTCCTGCCACCCGCTGTCCTCAGAGAATTGGACCTTTTGCTTTGAGACAGGTTTCCATTTGCAGCTCCGTGTGTGGCTGACAGATCATGAGAAATGGTAAATTGCACCTGAAACTCGAGTGTTGGCAAAATTTGAATTGTGGGCTTGTTCAGGGTACTTTTCTTTCTGTTTTCAATACTGATGAAGACCTCAATTAGAGCACTAATTGGGAGGAGGGCACGATGGCACATTTTTACTCTCTGGCTTTATGTGTAAAGCTGGCTCAGAGTTGAACTGGATGACCCCTTGAAGACCCTTTAGAATTTGAGAGTAACTAATTGCTTCTTGAAAATTTAAGGAAATAGAATTTATTTTTCTTCAGAGAACTCTCCAGATGTGGATCTATAATATATTCCCTAGAGATTTACCAAACAAATATTCTACCAATTATAAAAGAAAAAAATAAGTGAAAAAAATAGAGCTTTGTAAAAACACCTGCAAAAGAGAATTGCTGATTCTTGGCTGCTAATGTCTTTTAAACAGAAACAAATAATAATACTAAAGCTAACACCTCCCAAATTGAAGGGAACCTTTCATCAACACTGATGTTCATGAATTCCAAATTGTATATGCTGCTAATAATGTATAATTATTTATAAATATTTTATTTGAGTATAATTACATATAATCATTAACTGAAAACCAAAACAGAAATGATAGATTGGACCTCTTCCACAGAAGAAAAGCAGAGTCATTTACATACATACAGTCATTAAGCAGAAGAAAGTCTGAGTGACAGCCTGAAATCCAAACACCGCTGTGGAACATAGCTAGGGGGAGTGCGCACAGGAAAAGGAGATAGGGTGCCCAATGCTGCCATCTTCAGGTCACATCTGGTAGTACACCATCCTCAAAACTTGTGGCCTAGCCAGATGGGCAGCAGTAAAAGTTTTAAAGGAACCAAGTCCACAGACATGAAATCACATCAACAGGAATTCCTCCAGGAAATCGGCTTGCACATGTCATTTAATAAATGCCTGAGCCGGGCGGCGTGGTGGCGCATGCTTGTAATCCCAGTACTTGGGAGGCTGAGACAGGAGGATCACAGGTTCACGGCCAGCCTCAGCACCTTAGTGAGGCCCTCCGCAACTTAGTGAAACCCTGTTTCAAAATAAAGAATAAAAAATAGGGCTGGGAGTGTAGCTCGGAGGTAGAATGCTTTTGGGTTCAATCCCCAGTACCGCAAAAAAAAAAAAATGCCTGAGTGAGTAAATGCGTTCTACAGTTTCTCTAACACCTTTCCTAAGAACTTGACCATACATATTGGTACTTATATTTTTCAATCATCACATACATCATTGCATATCTATAACTCTGTTATCCACATCTTCAGCACACCAGCAGGAAGCAAGACGTCAGCAAAGAGAGCTTGAAAGAGCCACGACTGAAATGTGTTAACATAACAAAAAGCTTTGTGTTCAGTTTACTTTGTGTTCAATTTGAGACAGTTTACTTGCCCTCATTCAGATCCTATTTCTCCTCATATGTTATCTTACTACACACTTGTGAAGTAGACAGAGCAGTTCTTATCATTTCCATTGTATTAGGTGGGAAAACTGAGACTCACAGTTTGAGTGACATGCCCAAATCCTGCAACTAATGGTTGGCAGAATTAAGAACCAAACTGAGGCAAATCTTTACTCATCAGCAATTCTTCAAATTCTTCCCTCATTAATAAGGGCCCTTATGGATGCAAGGCCAGTAACATCCAGTCACACTTGCAAAGCAGTTGCTGGTGTTGAAATAATTCCAGAAGGGGTACAAATAGCTATTACCCCACACGCCTCAAGTGCCCCTGGCAACCCACACTTCCCTGGCCCATGTCTGGATTCTTTATCCCACACTCTCCCACCTCTGCCACTACTTCTGTATGATCTAGCAACGAAAAACCCAATGCCTGTAAATCAGGGACCTTGAGGACACTGCTCCAACACAAGTCTAACAAGCATCTGCTCTGTTAGGTACCCATGTCATAACAAAAGGATAAATCCCAGAAAGGAAGAATGCCACTCAGAGATGTTCTAACATCAGAGGTCTGAAGCTCTAGTCACTGCAGATAAAATTACATAAAAGGGGCCCTGTGTCTCACAGCCTTCCTTTCACAGAGTTTTTGCTAAGAATTTTCCATCTGACTTCAAATGACTAGGATGTCAAAGTGTATTTTTGCAAGGTTGTTGAATAGGTGGAGATGTTCAAGGTCCTCTCTCACTCATCCCTCTACCACCCACCCCCAGCTACTGGTTTGAATTTTAGGCACATCAAAATTTCAGTTTCCAAGCAGCAAGTGTTTTTCTACCTTTAGTCAAGACTCCTTGGTCATGATTAAATTGCAAATGATAATAGGATTGGAACAAGATTGATGCTTCACAGCTAAGCAGGAAACATTAGAATAGAAATGTTAAGGCAATAAAAAATAAGCATTGGGAACCCAAAGTGAAAATGAAGGCTATTTTACCAAAAGTAAAAATGGAGGTCTCACTGTCCCTGAAATGTCCACACTACCTCCATCCCTGTCACTCACATGAAACTTCCCACCAGTCATCAGTTTTTGCTGTTTCTTTAACCATTTTAACTCCAAGTATTCCCAAGAGGCATAGAGCCAAATCACACTAAGGTGTGGATAACTACCCCAATTATTTGATTTGCAAAGCAAGGGTTCCTGAATGGTAAAATCCTCTGGAACTAGGCTTCAAGAGAGAGCAGAAAGGGGACTATTGCATGCTTCATTATTTTACCCTGGGCTGATCCTACATAAAATAAGAGTGTAAACGTGACAGAAATAGGGCTGGATGACATTAGTGCTACTTGTGTCCTAGTCCCCAACAGCATTGTCCCTCTGCTGAATTGTTCATGGATTTGGAGGCAGTCTTTGTACAGATTTCAAGCCTCACTGACCAGAGACTTTGCAGGACTACAGCTACATCTGGGTTTTTATTCTCATATTTTGCCATATTCTCTCCTTGAGCCTATAAACGAAAGCCACCCCAGCTCTCAGCAGGTTCCAACTTAAACCACATTTTTAAAATTATATTTGTTGGGGGCTGGGGCTGTAGCTCAGTAGTAGAGCATGTGCTTAGCATCTGCAAGGGCCTGAGTTCGATTTCCAGTTATACTTAGCTCTAGTTGAGATGACAAATGTAGCTAAAGAGGAGCTGGGGGTATAGCTCAGTGGTAGAGTGCATGCCTAGCATGAGCAAGACCCTGGGTTCAATTCTCAGTACTGCCAAAAAGAAAAAAGTAGCTAAAGAGATGATCTCTGCTCAAAAAAGGCACAATGTGGATAGGAAACGAAGACTAATAAAAATAATAATAAAACCCTCCTGTTTTGAATCCTACCACAAACTTTTCACTCTGTCTTGAAACTGTGTTTGCCCCTCTGCCTCAGGAAGAATTTAAAATGTGTCTTTGAGGCCGGGCGTGGTGGCGCACGCTTGTAATCCCAGTACTTGGGAGGCAGAGACCGGAGGATCCAGGTTCACCGCCAGCCTTAGCTACTTAGTGAGGCCCTCCGCAACTTAGTGAGACCCGGTTTCAAAATAAAGGATAAAAAATAGGGCCGGGGGTGTAGCTCGGAGATAGACGCCCCTGGGTTCAATCCCCGGTACCGCAAAAAAAAATAAATAAATAAAATGTGTCTTTGATTTGAAGGATGAACGGGGTCTTAGACGGGCTGAGGGAAAGCAAGTGACTGGAGAGAATGATACAGTTCTGATCTGGGACCTGAGGCCTGAGGTGTTGGGGAGGGATTAAGGGAATCGGAAATGTGCATCACAGGAAGGTAGAGGGAAGCCGAAATACAGAATGTCCGAGGTCCCAGGCCCCACTTGAACCTGTAGGAAGTGCCTCTTTCACCAGTGACCCTCCTCAAGCCAGGAGAGAGGAACCCAAGTGGACAAAGAGAGAAGGGCAGGGATGTGAGTCTTGTCAGCTAGAGATGGATGACCCCGGATTGTGAAAACAGCGTACATCGTCTTGGTTTGCAAACAGCCGTCAGATGAATTAAAATGTAAAATCCTAAACTCTGAGGAAACATTATGGCAAGGCTTGTGGAAAATTGATCATCAAATATAAGGGGAAAAAAACGTCAGCAGAAAACAACTTTTATTGAAGAATACATCGACACAGGCGATTTTCAACAGCCCTGTGTTAGTCGGAATTTTTCTGTGTGTTTCTTAACTCTTGCTTCCTGTACCTTGTTGGTTGCTTTCAAGAATAAATACATGACTTTGTTTAAGTGCCCTCTGGCCATTTCCATTTTACTGCCCCTTCTTCAGCTTATCGGGGTGGGAGCATTTTCAACTTCAAAGAAAGCCACATAGCCGGGCGTGGTGGCACACGCTTGTAATCCCAGTACTTGGGAGGCTGAGATAGAAGGATCATAGGTTCGCGCCCATCCTCAGCAACTTAGTGAGGCCCTATGCAACTTAGTGAAACCCTGTTTCAAAATAAAAGAATAAAATAAGGCTGGGGGTGTAGCTCAGAGGTAGAATACCCCTGGCTGGGTTCAATCTCCAGTACCCCCCCCAAAAAAGTGACATGACTTGTTATCCTTTAACAAGTTTACTAGTTCCTATACCAAGCTTTAATGGTACTTTCTAAAATTAAAAAAAAAAGAAGAAAAAAACATCCCCCTCCCTCTTCCTCTCACTCATGAACTCACAGCAGTGCCACGCATTCATTTAACACTGTGCTACCTAAGCAATTGGTCCACCCTAAAATGCTGATGACATCCAACTAAAATACTCTCAACTCCACAGCTCAAATGCCAGGTCACAGTGGCCATGTGGTAGCCCAATTGCAAACCTTCGCTGCCCCACTGCCCTAGGGAAGGCCCAAATTTCTTCATATGGCAGAAAAGACTATCCATGAGGCTAGATCCTCATCTCTCAGCCCTCTTCCTTCCCATTGACCTCCCATCATGGCAGTGGTGGCAACCACACACTGACCTTGATCTCTTCTTTTTTTTTTTTTTTTTGGTGGTACCGGGGATTGAACCCAAAGGCATTCTACCTCTGGGCTACACCCCCAGCCCTATTTTTTATTCTTTATTTTTGAAACAGGATCTCACTAAGTTGCGGAGGCCTAAGTAGCTGAGGCTGGCCGTGAACCCGGATCCTCCAGTCTCAGCCTCCCAAGTACTGGGATTACAAGCGTGTGCCACCATGCCCAGCTGACCTTGATCTCTTCTGTCTGGACCTCTTTGCACCTGTGCTCTCCCTGCCTGGAATGCTCCTTGTATCACCCAGTCCCTCTAATTGCTGCAGGTCTCCCAAGTTAGGTCACCCTCCTTGCATCCTGTACATATGGATTCAAACCAAAATCACCAGTCTTCTAAACTGTCCCCTCCACCCCACTGAGCTGAGATTGGGCCCGGCTTGTTTTTGTTTTATATCTGGTCTCTACCACTTTGCCTAACCTGTAGCAGGTGCTCAGCAAATATGGAAGGGAGGGAAAGAGGGAGGTGACAAGCCTTTCCCAGCAGGCCATGCTAACAGAATCAATACCAACCTGGATTAGTAATCACTAACCTCAGCCAATTTTTTCCAATATTACAGACTTTAAAAAGATGCAGAGTCCTCCATGGCCGCCATCCAATGGGTTTTCACTGATAGGTTCAGAAACAGATCTGTTCCTTGACTTCCCTCTATACTCCCCTCAACAGCAGCCAGTGGCCCTGTGCCAGCAGGGAGGGAGGAGCTGGCTTCCTTGCCACAGTCAGGCCCTGCTAGGCAGGCCTTTGGGAGCAGACACCGGCTGATTGGCAAGTATCTCCTCCAGAAGCTCAGCGGCCTTGTGGTTAAGTGGCTTCCGGCCTCCTCATTACATGCAGTGACTCTGAAAACTCATTGATTCTGACATCTGGATCCTCATCTGAAAACGTCAGGGGGGAAGTTTTTCGGTTCACTGTTTCTGAAGGTTGTAGCCAACTGAAGCCCAGCCAGGGAAAATGCTAACTGTGCTTGGTCAAGGTGTGGAGGAGTTTGTGATGTGACAGGTTCAAGCACCGAAGCGCCTCACAGCCCAGACGCCTCAGGATTAGCAGCCACGAGGAATTTCTATCGCCACCACCACCCAGACCTTCGTTGAGCAGATGATCAGACATAGGATGAGCAGATGATCAGAAACAGGAGATCAGACAGATACTATTTTCTTCTGGAGATGAATCTGTAAGATGTCCGTCCACCTAATTCTGTTTCCCACCAAATTCCACAGCACTTTAAAAAAGGGTATTATGAATATAAATAGGCTTCTCTATATGCCTTCTGGACCTGCCAGTATTTTGAATTTCACAAATCAAAAGCTAGTTTAATATGCAGCAGTATTACTCCTCAGACCCTAGATGCAGTGTGTGCACCTCAATGTAACATCTCCATAACAAAGCAATTCACAAAGGATGGCTCTTCTTTTCAAGCAATCCCATCTTTTTTCCAAACGTCCCTTTGCTAACTTTATACAACTAGCTACCTTGAAATGTCTAGACTTCACTGTGAAGACATACACATCATTTTCATACCAGATGCATGGATCAGCATTCCATTTATATGTGTGCTTAATCTACTTTGCACAGAAGACCTACTTAAGCAAATGCTATAGGTTTGGAAGTGCCCAAGAACTGACTTTTATAACCTAAGCAGTTCTGGGCTCCTTGAAGGAGAAGGGAACTGATGAGTACATCCTCAGCCATTCATCCTTGAGCATGCCCTGAAATGTTCTGTATCAAATCACACATTCTCCCCAGATGTGGTGATTTTAAAGGTCAGCTCTCCAATGCTCATATGAAAAATGAGGTTTTTACTGACTTCCAAGCGAGCTGTAGGTCGTCACCACTGCCTTTAGAGGATCATTTTATTTTTATCCCTGCATTACTAAGAGCAACACCCTCCCAGACGTTAGGGCTAAAGAGCTTGTACTTTCTCCCCTATTTCTCTCCAGGCAAGACCAGGAATCCTGGGAGACGATTATATATCTGAGAATTGACAAGACAGGTATGTTTCATGGGGAGAGCCCTTCTTGCTGCTCCATTACACTGCACAGCCTTCTGGTTTAAGTTTGTATTAATGAAGCCATGTTTCTTTTCTAGTCACTCACCATCACCTCAACCATCATCATCTCTCACATGCAGAGTTGAGGCCAACCATTGCTATGTGCAAATGGGGCTGAAACAACAGACCTGTGAAATGGGTCGCTGTCACAATGAGGGTCCACGGGTAACTGAAACTCTAGAAGGCGTTTGTCTTAGTCAGCATTCTTGCTGCTATAATCTAAAACCTGACCATGTAACTTAGAGGAAGGAAGATTGATTTGCTCACAGTTTCCTTGGGGGATTTTGGGTTTAGTCCATGTGAGGCCAGGGACCACGGATCCCAGGGTATGGCGGTGTTGGGAAGAAGAGACAGGGAGAGCACATAGCTTCGCTCTCACATCATGGAGGCCAGAAGCAAGAGCAGGGAAGCAGGGAGAGGAGGAAGCAATATATAATCCCCAAGGCCACACACCCCCAGGGACCCCTCCTTAGCAACCAAGCCCTGCTTCCAACATTGCTACCTTGTTTCTGTGAAGGGTAGGGGCGCATTCCAAATCCAAACCATCCCAGCATTCCAGCTTGGTTGCGCTTTCCTAGCTCTAGTAGGAATCACTGCTGGTTATGGAAGCCTGCACTCCACCAGACACACTGCTCAGCACTTTACATCATACTCTCAACGACCTGGAGAGGCAGGCACCGCGAAGGTAACTGTACCACAGGAGCCTGCACACATGGGCGGTGGAGTGGAGACCGAGGGTCAAGGGCAGGCTCTGTCCTTTCCTCAACCTTGGGAAACGTATTTATTCATTCCGGGTCCCGGGTTCTTTGTGAAATGGAGAAAATAAAATAAATGACTACCACTTAAGCTGGGTGCAGTGGTGCACGCCTATAATCCCAGTACTTGGAAGGCTGAGACAGGAGGATCACAGATTCGAGGACAGCCTCAGCAATTTATCAAGGCCTTCAGCAACTTACTGAGACTCTGCTTTGAAATAAAAAATAAAAATAGGGCTGGGGGTGTAGCTTAGAGGTAGAATGTCTCTGGGTTCAATCCCTAGTACCAAAAAAAAAGGCTACTATTTATTGACTTCTTACTATGTGACAGTGCCAAATCCCTCATTTTACACCTGGGAAAACCAAGACTGGGTTGAATTAGGGACAACAGGGCTGGATTGGAAGCAGGTGTACAGGCCCCTACATCCACATGGTTTACACCATACCACACTGTCCTTCTGTTCCCAGAGTGAGTGAACTGAAGTCCTTGGCAGTGCAGTTCAGTGTGCCAGGACAGGTGAGGGGTGTCTACTTTGCCCTCGGCGTCCTCCATGGCTTGCCCCGGGCTAGGTGCCTTCATTTCCTTTGTTACCTCGAGGTCAGCTGAGTAAGACAGCAGCACATACTATACACCAGTCACAGGAGGAAGCGGGGCCTCTGAGTCTCACTGGTGGGAAACAGCACTGCAATAAACACAACTCGAGAGAGCTAAGACTACAAAAAGGCCAGGTTAGAAATACAATACACAGCCAGGCACAGTGATGCATACCTGTAATCCCAGTACTTAGGAGGCTGAGACAGGAAGATCACAGGTTCAAAGCCAGCTTCAGCAACTCAGCAAGACTCTCAGCAACTTAGTGAGTGTGACCTGTTTCAGAATAAAAAATACAAAAGGGCTGGGATGTATCTTGGAGGTAGAACCTTGGGTACAACCCCTGGTACCAGAAAGAGAGAAAGAGAAAGAGAGAGAGAAAGAGAGAGAAAGAATACTTCTTTATTTTTTAACTTTTTATGTTCATTTATTGGTGCATTGTAAATTATAATTATACATTTTGATATATGTCAGGGTATGAACATCATACATGCACACATTGCACATTTAGCCCTCCCTCCAATCCCACCCTATTCCCTTCCCCTTCCCTCCCTTTCATGCTCCAGATAGTGATTGAGTCTTATAGGTTTGTGGATGTACATTCTTATATTAAAATGCACATTAGAATCACAAAACTATCGTATAGTATTCCTTTAAATAACAGCAATCTATACTTGCATTTGATTTAGATGCATTACTTGATAAGCACAAAATTAATTCTGGATAGTGAGAATTCATGAAGCAGTAAAGAACGGCATGACTTGAAATATTTCTCGTGTCACCAAATTTATTCTCTGATTCTGGCTACCAAGAGAGCCAGTGTGCTTGCTGATTTCTAGAACGGCTGCCCCTCTATTCCCCTGCCCTTCCCCTAGTCAGTAAAGACAGGAAGGCAGGTGACTGAGATGAAGTTCACTTTCCAGCTGAGGATCATGAAGCCCATCTAATGGGATAACTCCACTCTGGCCAATTGTCCCCTTATATAAAACCAATCTGACTGTCTGGGGAGGTTGGTCTAAATAAGAAAAGCTAGGCGGGAGAAAGCCCACCAAGTGCTGTGTGCATGTATGTCACCATCACTATGAACTACATTATGATGTGAGACTATAATGCATCAATAAATTATAAAAACTGCCAAAGGAGGAGAAACCCTAGATGAGTGAAGAAGGCAACCTAACTGAGGGAGACGGGCTGGGGGAAGAGGGAAACACCTCAATGGACATGATGTACATACACAAATTTATCAAAGTCAATCACTGTGCTGAGCATGGGAAGGAGGGGAGGGGGAGGGAATAGGGTGGGAACTGAGCTCAATGAGTGCTCTGCGCATGTACGCCTCCATCACCCTGAACTTCAACAAGATGTATGATTACAATGCACCAATAAAAAAATTTTAAGTATTAAAAAATACTAGGGCCGGGTGTGGTGGCGCACGCTTGTAATCCCAGTACTTGGAAGGCTGAGACAGGAGGATTAAAGGTTCGCAGCCAGTCTCAGCTACTTAGTGAGGCCCTCCGCAACTTAGCGAGACCCTGTTTCAAAAATAAAGAATAAAAAATAGGGCCGGGGGTGTAGCTTGGAGGTGGAATGCCCCTGGGTTCAATCCCCAGTACCACAGAAGAAAAAGAAAGCTAGGAATCAGGAATGTTTGTGTGATATCCTCTGATGTATAAATGTAAGCAATTTTTAAAAATGTAAATAAGATGCAAGCTAATATAGGGATAAATATAGGTATATACACAAACATACATATAAAGGGATTATAAATCAGCATCTTCAAGTCTACTAGAATGCCTTTACAAAGCTGCCCCTTTTCTCACCCACCATAGCCTGGACTTTTTATCTTGGAAGAATTGTCTTCTTAATTAGATTAGAGAAAGGCAAAAGTAAACCGAAAAAAAAAGTTTTGTGAGAACTAAACATTTAAATGCTTCCAATGTAAGGCACTTCCCCTTGTTTTATTACAAAGAACTTTTACACCTTGCTAGTCAGACCCCAACATAGGACCCCTGTGTGCAAACATGGAGATATATCCAAAATGCTTCAAACTACAGTAAACAACCTCTTTGGGAACTTTTCCAATAGCTGCCTTGCATGCTTTTATGTTAACACAGCCACCTTACAGCCGAACTGCAAACACCTGGCTTGAGTTATCAGAAGCTTGAGCTCATGAGGAGGAGCCGCCAAGATGTGAAACCTCAAATTTATAGCTTTGTTTCATTACGAAGGGAGGGCCGCACGTACCAATGAGCAGCATCACTCCTAATCTGCTTGAGACGTGCAGTCAGGGATTCATATTTCATGGACTCTCCCTGGCACAAACAGTATTTTCTCATTTATTTTCCTAAGCTGTTTCCTGCGACTTGCCTTTCTGTGTGTTCACTCAGGGGAGGTTTGTGCTATTAAGTCAGGGGAGGCCTCCTCCATCTCCAGGGAGCAACTTGACATCTTTTAGGGGAGGCCTCGCTTCTATTATTTATAGATAAAACACTTTACATTGCAAAGTGGCGTGCTATCTCCATCTAAACCCTTTTGTAAAATAAACTGCACAGTCTGCATTTCAGAGAGGAAAACCTGAGGTGTTGAAAGTTAGAGAATTACCCAAGGTCACACAGGGAAGTAGAAACTCTCCGGGGACCTTTCCTGTGCAGGAGTACTTGCCGATACTGCCACGAGATGTGTAAGAGTACAATCACATGAAATGCACTAACTGGCAGTTTTTGGACACTTAGCAGCTTCACGATGCATTATCTCATCGATTCTCACAATAGCTCCACAAGATTAGAGAATAGTATTAGTCTCATTTTAAAGATGACCAAACTGGGGTACAGAGAGGTTAAGGAACATGTCCAAAGTTCCTAAGATTTTCTCTTTGACCCAACTCAAGTTAGTTTCCTCTGGGCTCTTTTTCAGTGAGGCCTCGACTTTGGGGCTTCCATGTTCATGTCTGCATTGTCCAATAGCAACAAGAATTCTGCTAAGTCAGTTTAGCCAGAATCCCCCACCCTTGCTCTCCAATCAGCCTTGGTATCTAATCAGGTTGCCCATTTTCCACCATCCCCCAGGTGATGTCTGATAGCCAGGCCTCCCCTTCAGCAAGAGCCCCGTTAGAGTACACCCAGTCCCAAAACACGAGTAGATGTATGGAAGCTAGAGAGATATTCAGAAATAAGGGCAACATCAGATAGATGAGCAGAGTATTCCAGGGGAATGACAAAGTCATAAAGAATGCACAGTAGAAATAATGCCAAGAACATTTACAAAATTGCTAATTCCAGTCTCAAAGACTTGTGGGGTGGGGTGGGGGGACCCAATAGGGAGGGCAACAAGAGTTGTGTGCATGTACTTTTCTAACACTCTCTACCCCAATATGATGTAAAATTACAATGCATCCAATAAAATAAAATATTTTTTTAAAAAGAGTCCCGTTAGGTCAGTCTAGCCAGAATCCCTTCTTATCTCTCATGGTTCCTCTGGTAATTCTTCATGCACTGACCACTGTCACCCCATCCTGCTCTTTGGCTATAAATTCCTACTTTTCTTTGTCACGTTAGGAGTTAAGCCCAACAGAGTCTCTCCCAAACCCCACTGCAGCAGTCCCTATACCTATCATGATAGTTCTGAATGGAGTGCCTCACCATTCTTTAGCAAGGGTCATGAATAATTTTTGCTTTGACATCACCTAGCTGGTACGTGAGAAAGCCTGAATATGACCTGGTAATTTCCCAAAGTCTACACTCTGATTTACCCACTATACTGCCTCATTGGCAGGTCCCTAAGGTGCACAGGCTCATAGTCTGGTATACAGTAGTGTTCATTTAATATTATGAATTCCAGTTTTCCTTACTCCCTGCCAGTGTGATTATCTAAGAGCAAACACTATGGGGAAGCTGTAAAAAACTCCTGCTACTGACAGATGTTTATCATCTTACTTAAAAAGAGAACAAGCGGGTGTGGTGGCACACACCTGTAATACAGTACTTGGGAGGCTGAGACAGGAGAATTGCAGGTTTCAGGCCAGCCTCAACAACTTAGCTAGGCCCTCAGCAACTTAGTGAGACCCTGTTTCAAAATAAAAAGTAGAATAGGGCTGGGGGTATAGCTCAAGAGTAAAATGCCCCTGAGCTCAACCCCCAGTACAAGGAAGGAAGGAAGGAAGGAAGGAAGGAAGGAAGGAAGGAAGGAAGGAAGGAGAATATTGATTAGACTGGACAAAAGTAGCACTCACTAATGGGGACCAGACTAATTCAAGATATGAAGAGTGAGGAAATATGTGTAGAAACCAATTGTGTAATAAAAATGTGCTATCTGCTGAATATTTTATGGAAAAAAGAAGGAAAAGCAAACAAAACTCATTAGCTACATAGGGTATTCATTAAAACACTTTGCAGCTTAGCCAAGCAAAAAGTCATAAACCCCATATTTCTAGAGTATTTCCAATTTATTCTTTCTTCTGTGGATATAAAAGATAAAGTCTCTCCTGACAGCACAAGTGTTTGATAAATGGATGAACACCTCGTTACTCCTTTTTCCAAAGCCAGGAGTCCTTTTTACTGAGTTCTCATTTGACGTGGCAAAATGACTTTTTAGAAAAACTAGAAGGCGATATGCCAAAATGTTAAGAGTGGTCATTGCCGCTGTGATATTACAAATGGCCTTTATTTTCTTTCCCTTCCTTATCCATTTTTTTAAATTTTCTATAATGAGTATATGTCACTTTTATAATAAGAAGGAGAAACAACGGCTTTCGTGGAGAATTTTCAATAGTGGAGTCTCTCAGTCACCAGCCTCTTCTTCATTCTGAGGGGTGATTTTTTATGGACAATTTAAAGAACAGACTTTCAAGACCCTGAAAAGAATGATGAGGCCCCTGGGTGATTTATTCCTCCCAAACCCAACAGCATTTCTTACTTACACCTCGTCAGGATTTAAGCTCTCAAACCACCGACAGCATTTCCATTTGCTAGAAGACCTATCCCCAGTGTGAAATACACCCACCAGAAATATTCCAGAAATGCCCATCTTTACAGTGACAAGCATATAAAACTCTAAGCAAATTGCAGTATTTCTAAGAAGAGAGCAAAGAGATTTTTAATCACTGTGTGTTCAATCGCGTGTCATGTTTCTCATTGCACTACCATCCGTTGTGGTGGCTCATAATGTACAGTAATACGTTTTACATCTACTAAATGTATTCTGGGTTTTTATATCATGGTTCAGAAGAATAGCTTTGGAAATCCTTTTGACTCCTTTATTTGAAAACTACATTTGTGGAATGGGGTAATTAAATTCCTATAGTTTGATATAACATTACCTCTGCTAGTCTAGCTCATAAAAAAATCCCAACCATCTTCTTTCTGCTTTTGCTAGAAATGGAATTACACCACAGATATTTCTGTTAATACAAGTTAAGATTTTGAGAGCTTACCCCATTGTAGTTAAACCAGAAAACTCTTTCTTTTGTACATCTTTATGGAAATTAAAATGACTGCAGAAATTGTCTGTGCTTGATAAATGCATCCTATCTAGCTGTGAGGAAAAAAAGGAAGACGGTTTCGATGTCAGGACTTTTATATCCTGGAAATATCTGAAAAATTGGGGGGCTTTGAAATGACTTTAAAGTTCTTTACCCAACAGCATAGCTCCTTTGGTGTGTGTACCTAGGATTTCTTGGGCAATGATGAGAGCAAGTACTACCACACCTGGTACGATGCAGATAATGCTGTGGTGTCCATGGCAAAAGGATGTCATCTCATTTGATGCTCATTCGGCACTGGGTGGTAGAAGAATGCTCCCATTTTAAAGAAGACATTTGAGGCACAAAGGAGTAATGTAATTTGTTTCTTTGTGCCTAACCCGAACACAAAAAGCAACAAAGCTGGCACTTAAATCCAGCTGTGCTAACTTTTTTTTTTTTGTACTGGGAATTGAGCCCAGGGGCATTCTACTTCTGAGCTACACCTCTGGCACTATTTTATTTTGAAACATAGTCTCACTACGTTGCTGAGAGTCTCACTAAGTTGCTGAGGCTGGTCTTGAACCTGTGATCCACCTGTCTCAGCCTCCCAAGTACTGGGATCACAGGCATACACTAGGCCACCAGGCTCAGCTGTGCCAACTTTAAGTTCGGATTCTTCCTTTCACATTGTACCACACCGCATACTGCTGTCAGTATGTGGTTTTATATTTTGGATTTCATACCGTGTATGAACCCTGTGCTTATGCACCTTAGTAAATCTGCATGCTTTTTCTCTTGTTTGTAGCCAGTTTATTTCAGCAGACTCAAATAGTAAACCTGCAGAAAGAAAGTCTTAATTCCCTACACTGCCCATCAGACATCGTGAGCAGCATCTTCACTGAACTCTGAAGAACGCTGAAAGATGCCAACTGTTGACTGTGGTGCTACTGTGTGGACAAATGGAGTGGGTACAGAGCACTGGGGCTCAGCACTCAGCCCGCAGAGAATGAAGAGTTATCAAAGCAGCTCTAGCTTTATGAGTTTCCAAATATCTGAAATAGGTTTGTTTTGTTTTGATTCTCATCTGCAGTTATATGATGGCTCTCTGAGGCCCCTAGGATACAGTTATAAACGACAAAGAAAGATGTGAGTTGCAAAAATGTACAAGTATTCCAGATTGCAAATAGATTTGCTTCTAAACATAGCAAGCAATGTAGAGCTCATCTTTTTAAATTCCAAATAACTGTGGTATTCTCATCATAATATAAATAGATGTCAAGCACCTCATAATGGCAACAAAAAATATCACATGTGAAACATAAGCAAAAGGGATAGAGCAAAACAGCCATGGCTACAATATGAAATATTCTCAGAAGAGAATTAGTCAGAAGGAAGTATGACCTTGGAACACCCCGGTAGAAAAAGACCAAGGGAAGATGGTGAAAACAGAGAAAGGACTTAAGTTAAATTCTATGGGGCTAGTGAAAGAATTTGAATATTCCTTGCAAGAGGCTACTGCTTTTCTATCTGCAATAGAAAAGTGAAAGTAATGGGTTGGAATGGATATTATTAACTTTTAATTAAGTTATTCTTAGAAATAGCACACAAACTGATCATCCACCCAAACATCTTAATTAAGAATGTATAAAAGTGCATTATTTTCTTTCCAACCCTTTGTCAGCTTTGTATCAAATGATCCAAATAGTTAAATTAGTTCAAAAACTCTATATGACTAAGCCTGGGGCTCATTTCAAGCTTTCTGTGGATATACCAAAGTGGTCATTTTTAATGTCACTCATGTTGAGAAAGAACTATAGTGGGACGGACATAAGTCTTTTAGCAACAGGCATAAGCCTTTCAGCATCCAACGGTTCCACCCACAGCCAGGCAGGTAAACACAATGAGGACCAGCAAACAGGCAAATGTCCTTGGCAAATAGGAAAATATTAATAAGCAATTCATAAACTAAGATTACTGTTACAATTACACTTCTAATGTGAATTGTATAGTTCAGACTGACTGTACATTTCAATACCACTCTCAACATGAAACAGTACTGGTTATCCCTGGAAATTCTAACACACTTGATTCATGGCCATCGAAAGCCCCAACCAATGCAAACTCATTTACTATAAACAAATAATTATTTGTTTTGATAAAGGAAAATACAAACAGAACCCTGAATTGCTAATTTCCTGACAATTCCTTCCTGGGAAAAAAATAGCTGATGATCTGGAAACAATGAGTTCTACCCTTTCCGAAAACATTCTATACTTATATCTCCTAAACTGTGCTCCTTGGGATACTAATGCCCATTCCTAAAAAAAAAAAAAAAAATAGACTGCCGCCCTATCATGCATTTTTTAATTCTCAAGTTCACTACTTTTACATGTTAACATTTCCACAATGGAACTTCATCTCACGATGTCAAAAATGTTTCTAGGTGAATCTTTTTCCCATAAGCAAACAAACAGCGAAGCCACCATTAACAGTATGTTTTACCTCCAGTGGCATCTTAGCATAGAGGAAATATTATTAAGTTTAGAAAAATAACTTTTTATCACTTTTGGAAATTTGCTCTGCATATTTTTATTAAACTTTCTAGAAAGTCCTGTACTTTACAAAGCTGTTTATTTTACCCAGTGTTTCCCAAATATATTTACCCACGGATCCTTTCTTTTATAGCACTCATAATTCCCTTTCGTGAAGCTGACATTCCAGAAACATGTCCTGGGAAACATTGTTTATTCCTTCATTTACCCTTGACCAAGACATTTCTCTCATCAGCATTATCCAGACCCCATGACAGAATCTCTTCAATCAGAAAGTGAAGGTAAACAGGTGTGGGGGTCAGCAGAACTGAATGGATGACCTAAAACTCTGTCTAGAGGAAATTCCAACTGGGCCAGAGGCCGATTCACTCTGCCTGGGAAACATCTGTGGTGTATTCACACTGATTGCTTCTCCTACAGATGATGCACAGCTTTGTTGCAAAATGCCTTTATGACGTGAGGGATGAATAGACTGAATTGAAGCCATGTGCGTCAGAGGATGAGCTGCACCATGTGGTGAAAGAGACTCCTTTACATTTCCTAACAGTTGGGGAAAGGGAAATCAATGTATTTCTAGGACTAGTTCCTAAGTTCACTTGATCAGTAGATTTCTGTTCGTGCATGCCTGTACAGATGAATAATTTGTCTTAGCAGGCAAAAGGAGAGTATGAGAGCAGATACACGAAACAGAACCTATGACCTAGCTCTCCTCAATGCAAGGGCCCATTGTCAGGCCTTGAACAAGTGTGGCATAAGGAAGCTCATCTCACACTGGACAGTGTTTACCTGATCATATCCTATTAATACAGTTTGTAGAAATATATTCAAAACCTGGAAATGAGGCTGAAAGATTACTCTGTGCCTTCCGAAAGACAAACTCAAGTATTGTGTAACAGGCCTACCTCTCTAAGATGTCACCTGCTTCTCCTGTCACCCAAGTGTGGACCTTGGACCAGCAGCATCAGCAGTGTCTGGATCTTGTTCAGAAATGCAGACTCTCAGCCCCCCACCCCCTCCAGACCCACACTATTAGAATCTACATCTCAATGAGATCTCTGGGATATTTTATACACATGACAATTTGAAAAGCACTGATCTAGGGGATAAAAATCGTCTTCTGACTTCCTATTTACTATTGATGAGGGTCCACATACTGTAAAGGTAAAGGTTAACTTGTGAAGATTGAAACTTTGCAAATTATTTTTGTCCACCCAACATGCAAGTGATTTCTGGCTAGTAGAAAAGATAACCTCAAGGTTATAACTTTATTGCCTATAGGAACATAAATCATTTTGTACCTAATTCCAGAATTCTTCCTTTCCATGACTATATATTCATTCCTCAAATTCTTCTTTGACCTAGATTGATCATGGTGCTTTTCCTTAATTAATGAATCAAATAAATCTTTAATACACACTCAGGGCATATATGTGAGAGTCATGTTTGTAACTGTGTAAAGTTATAATTCAAACCAAGACACCATCAGCTGCAATAAGATACTTATCTCCACTGAACACTGTAATGACCATTTTTCTTAGAAAAAAATTCTGTTGTCCAGTAAACAGTAATTGATGATGTACAATATTATGCAAAGATGGATCTAGCATGGCTTTTCCCTCAAGTACAGTATAGTCTAATGTAAAATCCAGCTTCAGAGACAAAGGCTGATAACTGAGATCCTGTAGTTCTGTTTGCACTCAGTCGTGATTTGCAGTCATGATTTGTTTTAACTTTTGAACCTGAAGGCCTGCTATTATAGAATATCTATTCTGTAGATATTCTCCCGTTCTTTAAAGGCTCCAATACTCCTTGTCATCTTATCTCAGGCTTTTTCACACATGTTTGCTACCTACCTGGACATTGAAGGCATTTAACTTTACAGGCCTAATGTACACATTAATCTATTAAATCCAGTTTATCCAGAACGACAATAGGAAATGGCTGGTCTCAAAATTATAACACACACTAAGCAGCCCTTATTGGGAATATTTTTGCATATCTATCCTGCACAGACCTTGGATAGCTATGATAAGTATGAAAAGAATCCAGCTGCCAAATCCAGTGGCCTTATTCATTATCCACCAGAGGGCAAATTATTTACATGTACAACAATGCATTCAAAATACATTTTCCAAGCATCATCATCAATTTCTTCAGATACAAAAGAGTTTCATTTAAATGGTTCTCAGGACATAGAAACCATTGCCCACATAAAACAGTGGAGGTAGCTTCATTCTCAAAACTGATCATTATTAAAATGTCAAAATAAACATCATGCAGAAATATAGCAGGGAGACACAGTGGCTACAGGCAAGATAGGCTGGTCCCTTTGAGAATCAGACCCAGAATTCCAAAGGTAGCTTTGGACAAAACCGAATTGGAGGTACCAATTAGTCCTAGTGGAGGTTGTTTTCTTCCTTAGATTTGTTGACAGTACATCACGGAAAGTTATTAAGTGTCTGCTTTCACTAGGCAAGACTCTCTTTTTCATAAGCAGTTAAATTCACTAAACAAGGAAAACCAGGCACGAGCTAAACAGAATCTTTAATAACATAAATTTCTCTTAAAGGAAAAGACTAATACAATCTGTCTCATTGTTCTGCACAAATAGTGATTTCCGTAATTTTCTACTGGTCGTCTCTATAAACTTTTCTCCTTTAGTGCATCTCATCTCTCATTTCACTCTAGTGCTTCTTTGGGAGACATAACGCAAACAACTTTGAGAAAATCAACTAACAATGCTTCCATTTTTATCTGGCCTAGTCAGCCACCACTTTCTCCTGATCATTGGACTTTTTACCCTGCCCGTAAGACCTGAACTCTTCATCTCTCAGTCTTTGCAAGTCAGTCACTAAATGTGCCTTCTAGCTTCAGTATATGTCTTTTTTTTTTTTTTTTTGGTGCTGGGGATTGAACCCAGGGGCATTCTACCTCCGAGCTCCACCCCCAGTCCTATTTTTTATTCTTTATTTTGAAACAGGGTCTCACTAAGTTGCGGAGAGCCTCACTAAGTAGCTGAGGCTGGCTGCAAACTTGTGATCCTCCTGTCTCAGCCTCCCAAGTACTGGGATTACAAGCGTGCGCCACCACGCCCAGTAGTATATGTCTTGAGAGTCATTAATATGTATGCATCCTCACCAGGAATTTTTTTCTTATTATAGCTATTCTAATGAGGGTGAGATGCAATCTCAATGTAGTTTTGATTTGCATTTCCTTGATGACTACAGATATTGAGCACTTTTTCGTATATTTATTGGCCATTTTTACCTCCTCTTTTGTGAAATGCCTATTCAGATTATTTGCCTATTTATTGATTGGATTACTTGTGGGGTTTTTGCTAAGTTTTCAGAGTTCTTTACTCTGGCTACTACTCCTCTGATGGATGAATAGCTGGCAAAGATTTTTCCCCCATTCTGTAGGTTGTCTCTTCACTCTGTTGTTTCCTTTGCTGTGCTGAAGTTTTTTAATTGTTTTTTTTTTTTCAGTACCGGGGATTGAACCCAGGGGCGTTCTACCTCCGCGCCACACCCCCGGCCTCATTTTTTTTATCCTTTATTTTGAAACCGGCTCTCACGAAGTTGTGGAGGGCCTCACTAAGTAGCTGAGGGTGGCAGCGAACCCGGATCCTCCGGTCTCCACCTCCCAAGTACTGGGATTACAAGCGTGCGCCACCAGGCCCAGCCCGAAGTTTTTTAATTTGACGTGATCCATTTGTCAATTCTTGCTTTTGTTCCCTGAGCAATAGGAGTTCAACTCAGAAAGTCATTGCCTGTGCCAACATCTTGAAGTGTTTCCCCTATGTTTTCTTCTAAGAAAGTACTTTCAAAGTTTCAGATGTCATATTAAGCTCTTTGAACCATATTGATTTGATTTTTGAACAGGGTGAGAGATGGGGGTCTAGTTTCAATCCTCTACAAGTGGACATCCCAGCACCATTTGTTGAAGAGATTGTCCTTTCTCCAATATATGTTTTTGGCACCATTGTCAAGAATCATTTGGAGAAGGTCATGTGGATTTATTTCTGGGTTTTCTATTCTGTTCCATTGGTCTATGGGTCTGATTTTATGCCAATATCATGCTGTTTTTGTTCTATAGCGTGTTCTGCTCTATTGCATGTTTTGAAATCAGTGATTATGATGCCTCCAACATTGCTATTTTTGCTCAGGATTGCTTTGGCTATTCAGGGTCTTTTGTGTTTCCATATGAATTTTAGAATTTTTTCTAGTTCCGTGAAGAATGTCATTGGTATTTTGATGGGGATTACATTGGTTCTATAGATCACTTTGGGTGGTATGGCCATTTTTTAACAATACTAATTCTCCCAATCAATGAACATGAGAGATCCTTCCACCTTCTAGTGTCTTCAGTTTATTTCTTCAGTGTTTTATAATTTTCATTGTAGAGATCATTCACAGCCTTAGGATATGAATCTTATTGGGGGAGATTGTGACTATGATTGCTTTTCCTGATTTCTTTCTCAGCTAATTAATTATTGAAGTATAGAAAACTACTGATTTTTTGTATATTGATTTTGTTTCCCACTACTTTACTGAATCATTTATTGGCAGAGTCTTTAGAATCCTCTTAGTATAGAATCATATCTGCAAATAGGGATAATTTGACTTCCTTTTTTTCCTATTTAAATCCCTTTTATTTCTTTCTGTTGCCTGATTTCTGTAGCTAATATTTTCAAATACTATCCTGAGTAAAAGTAGTGAGAGTCAGCAACCTTGTCTTATTCCTGATTTAGAGAAAATACATTCAGCTTTTCCCTATTCAGTACAATGTTGGCTATAAACTTATCATGATGTTGAGGTATGATCCTTCTATATCTCATTTATTCATAGCTTCGATCATGATGGGATGCCAAGTTTTTTGAAAGTTTTTTTCTAAACCTATTGAGATAATCATGTGATTTTTATTTTTGACTCTATGTGCTATATTACATTTATTGATTTGTATATGTTGAACCATCCTTGCATCCCTGGAATGAAACCAACTTGATAAGGGTGTATTATCTTTTTAATGTGCTATTGGACTAGTTTGCAAGTATATGTTGATGATCTTTACACCTATGCTCATCACAGATAATAGTCTATAGTTTTTGTTGTTGTTATTGTGTCGTTATCAGGTTTTGGTAGCAGCGTAAGACTGGATTTATGGAATGAGTATGGAAGAGTTCCATTACTTTCTATTTTATGGAATAGTTTGAGGAGCATTGTGTTAGTTCTTTAAAAGTCTGGTAAAAGCAGGAGTGGTGGTATATGCTTGTAATCCCAGTACTTGGGAGATTGAGATAGGAGGATCACAGATTTGAGGCCAGCCTCAGCAACTTAGCAAGACTCTTAGCAACTTAGTGAGACCCTGTTTCAAAAAATAAAAAGTACTAGGAACATAGCTCATAAGTAGAATGCCCCTGGGTTCAATTCCCAGTACAAAAAAAAAAAAAAGTATGGTTAAATTCAGCAGAGAATCCATGTGGGCCTGGGCTTTTCTTTGTTGGGTGACTTTGTATTACTGCTTCAATTTTATTACTTGTAATTGATCTAGTTAGGTTTTTTATATCCTCTTGGCTCAATTTTTATAGGGCATATGTGACCAACAATTTGTCCATTTCTTCTAGATTTTCCAATTTATTGGCATACAGTTTTTCAAAAATATTTCCTAGCCGGGCGTGGTGGCACATGCCTGTAATCCCAGTACTTGGGAGGCTGAGACAGGAGGATCGCAGGTTCGAGGACAGCCTCAGGAAGTAGTGAGACTCTCATCAACCTAGTGAGACCCTGTTTCAAAATAAAAATAAAATAGGGCTGGGGGTGTAGCTTGGAGGTAGAGTGCCTCTGGGTTCAACCTCCAGTACCAAAAGGAATAAAAAATAAAAATAAAAATAAGAAAATTTTTAAAAATATTCCCTAATGATCCTTTGAATTTCAGTGGCATCTATTGTAATATCTCCTTTTCCAGATCCAATTTTATTTTTTGAGTCTTCTCTCTCTTTTTATTAGTTTAGCTAAAGTTTTGTCAATTTTTTTATCTTGTCAAAGAACCAATTCTTAATTTCACTGATCCTTTGTATTGTTCTTTTATTTATTTTTTTTATTTTTATATTATATTTTATTTTATTTATTTATTATATTTTATTTTATTATTTTTTATTTATTTTTTGTATTGTTCTTTTATTCATTTATTTCTGCCCTCTTCTACTGATTTGAGTTTTGGCTTGTTCCTGTTTTTCTAAGACCTTGAAATGCATCACTAGATTATTTGCATTTTTTATGTAGGTACTTATTGCTACAAATTTTCCTCTTTGTAATTTTATTCCAAAAGTACCACTTTTGCTGTATCTCACAGGTTTTGGTATGTTGTGTTTCCATTTTTGTTTGACACAAGGAATTTTTTTCTTTGGTGCTGGGGATTGAGCCCAGAGGCATTCTACCTCCAAGCTACACTCCCAGCCAGATTTTATTTATTTGGAAACAGGTTCTCACTAGGTTGCTGATAGCCTCACTAAGTTGCAGAGGCTGTCCTCACACCTGCAATCCTCCTATCTCAGCCTCCCAAGTACTGGGATTACAAGCATGTGCGACCATACCCAGTTTAAAAGAGTCTTTTTTTTTTTGGTACTGGGGATTGAACCCAGGGGCATTCTACCTCCGAGCTACACCCCCAGCCCTATTTTTTATTCCTTATTTTTGAAACAGGGTCTCACTAAGTTGCTGAGGGCCTCATTAAGTAGCTGAGGCTGGCTGTGAACCTGTGGTCCTACTGTCTCAATCTCCCAAGTACTGGGATTACAAGCGTGCGCCACCATGCCCGGCAAGGAATTTTTTAATTCCCTCTCCTTTCTTCCATTCCACTGCTCATTGGAAAGTATGTTGTTCAATAGCTATATACTTGTAAAATTACAGTTTCTCTTGCTGTTGATTTCTAGTTTTAGCACACTGTGATCAGATAAGATGCAATAAATTATTTTTATTTGTTAATACTTGCTTTGTGGCCTAATACATGGTATATTTTAGAAAATTTTCCATGTGCTGATGAAAAGAATGCTTATTATGAAGCTCTATAAATATCTTTGAAGTTCCTTTGGTCTATAGTATAATTTAACTCTGTTTCTTTGCTGATTTTTTGTTTAGATGATCTTTCTATTGGTGAAGTGAGGTATTGAAGTCACTCACTATTATGTATTAAGGTGAATCACACCCTTTATGTCTAGTAACATTTGTTTTATGAAATCAAGTACTATGATATTTAGTGCAATTGTTGTGTCTTCTTGATGTACTGTTCCCTTGATCAATATATAATGACCTTCTTTGTTCCTTCTAATTTTTTCTTATATGAGTATAGCTACTGTTGTTTGTTTTCAGATTTCATTTGCTTGGAATATCTTTTTCCAATACTTTGACATTCCTTTCATTAAAAGGTGGAATTGAACTTCTGTCCCTGGAATGAGACCTCTCTGATGAATAGATTATGGCCAACACTGACTAGTATTTGATCAGGTCACAAAAGGCATTACAGATGCCCCCATCACTTGTTATGGAAGAAGCCAGGAGTCCGTGCAGCATATGGAGAGGCTGGCATGGGAGGAGATGAAGCCTCCTGCCAATATCCACATGGGTGAGCCACCTTGGAAACAGACTCCCAAGCCTTCAGGCAACTGCTGGTCCAGCCAACATCTTAACCACAACCTCCTAACAGTCCCTCAACCAGAACCAATCAGCTAAGCTGCTCTCAAATTCCGAACCATAGAAACAATGAGATAATAAATATATGTTGTTTTAAGCCATTAAGAGATACAATCCCATCTCAGGTTCAAGGCCAGACTCAGCAATTTAGTGAGACCCTCAGCAACTTAGCAAGACCCTGTTTCAAAATAAAAAGGGCTGAGGGTGTAGGTTGGAGGTGGAGCACCCCTCAGTTCAAACCCCAGTACCAGAGAGAGAAAGAGAGAGAGAGAGAGAAAATGAATCCCTACAAACTGAAATTACAAATTGAAAGTCAAGATCCAGTCCACACCACAAATATATTTTCCTTAACTCATAATGGTGGGATTTTTTTTCTTAGTGAGCCAAATTTAAAAATCATTAAATTTCATTTAGAAATCTACATTGCCAGTCTCTCTCAAAACTTGGCAACACAAGCCCTGCATCCATCCCAGAAACCATCAGTGGGAGCTGGGAACCAGCTTCCAGCTGTGCAAGAGGCACGTGTCCCCTTCTTCACCACAGTCCCCACTAACCCCATCCAGTCCCACCCTGACACCAAGAGTCACTGCCATTTATATGGTGTTCGTACTGCTGTTTTTCATGTATGAGAAATATTCACAGTTCCCTATCTCTATCAAAAGTAGGAAATAGAAGATATACTGAAAGGGCTATGTGTTAAGAAATCTAAGAGAAATCTATTTCTTGGTGAGAGTAAAGAATATTCCTGCATATCTAATATGCCATTGATGTGGACTAGTGCCAAATACATATAACCTAAGATAGCCCTTTTCTTCCCTGGTGGCTTTGCTCATTTAGGCTGCCTGGTCCCTGTAGGTAAGGGTGCTTGCTAAACCTCTTTCCTTTCCTGGGCTCTTTAAACTGAGGCTCAGGTAAGGCATATGAGCTCGCTGGATCTGGCTTTCCAACATCTTAAAGATTGCAGCCAACATCATACCTTTCCTCTTATGTTGCTTTTTTGGGGAAGAAACGTGCTGATATCATAGCTCTATTAAATATTATTCTGGTTTTAAACTTTGAATAATTGTTGAGCCTGAGTTTCTTACTGCTAACTCAAATTATGTCTGCCCGCAACCACAACAACTAGTCAAAGAGATAATAATCCCAGGTACAACTGCTACTTTGCCATAAATGTACAGCATTTTCTAGTACTAATATTTCTATGGGATTCAGCAAACTACCGCATGTAGGCCAAATCTGGCTCACCAGCAGCTTTTGTAAATAAAGTTTTATTGGAACACAGCCTAACTCATTTATGTATTATCCTTGGCTGCTTTTGCACCACAGTGGCTAAGCTGAGTAAATCGTAACAGAGACTATATGGCTCACAAACCTGAAATACTTTCTAGCCCTTTGCCTCTAGCTGACTCCTGAACAAGTATAAAATGCAAATATTTCAGGGGTCAATAAGCCAGGAATTCACTATGCTTTCAAAGAACACAATATGGGAAGGATAAAACCATGCTCCCTCCAGAATATCTGTCTATAACTAGCAATCCATGACTGAATCTTTCTTCATCTTACAGGCAGACATAGAACGGTTTTTTAAGTTGAAAATTAACTCACCGTGGCTAGTTTCTGAACATCTTCATCTGATGCTCCCAAAGATGCCAGACCTATTTCTTGTGAAAATTGAGCAAACTTAGGGTCTGCCAGTAGTGGAACATGTCCCAGGAGTTCATGGCATGTGTCTCTAACAAGAAAAAACACCACAAATACATGTTTAAACGACCACTGGTAGAACAAGACTTAAAATCCAAAATATAACCTTATTACTGTAATTACTGGTAATCATACTTTAACATCTCTGAAATCCAGATGCATATTACAATCAATGACAAATTGAAAGTATATGATACATAATACTTTTTGTTTTCTCCCATATGTGGAAGCTAGAGAGAAAATAGGAAACATAAGGGACTTTAGATAAAGGAGGAGAGAGACCAGTAGAATAATGGAAGGGGATTGGGGGAGGGAGGTAAGGAGGAAAAAAAGGAGTATTGAGGAAGGAAATCGTTCAAATAATGCTATGACCATACATGAAGGTAGCAATACCAATCTCACTAACATGTGCAGGAAGAAGGGGGAAGGGGCCAGGTGCAAAAGGAAGTCCACCAAGTGCTGTGTGCATGTGTGTTTGTATCACTTGGAACTTCATTATGATATATAATTACAATGCACTAATAAAAGTATTTAAAATGATATGTAAGAGCTTTAATAACATAAAAGCCACTACTGTTTGGGGGTGTTTACTATATGCTCAGCACATGGTGTTTCATTTTATACATTACATATTTTAATCCTCAAGACAATCTTAGAAAATTAAGCTTACTTATTAGTGCAAGTTCCTATAAATCAGGATGGGCAAACTATAGCAACAGTCCAATATGGCCCACTGCCTGTTTTTATAAATAAAGTTTTATTGGGCTGGGCGTGGTGGCGCACGCTTGTAATCCCAGTATTTGGGAGGCTGAGACTGGAGGATCCGGGTTTGCGGCCAGCCTCAGCTACTTAATGAGGCCTTCTGTAATTTAGTGAGACGCTGTTTAAAAATAAAGAATAAAAAATAGGGCTGGGGGTGTAGTGTGGAGGTAGAATGACCCTGGGTTCAATCTCTGGTACTGCAAAAAACAAAACAAAAAAAGTTTTATTGGAACACAGTCATGACCATTTGTTTATGTATTGTCTGTGGCCATATTTTACTATAACTGCAGAATTGAGTAAAATAATTACCATCTGGCCCTTTACAGAAAATGATTGTCAATTCTTGCTACAAACTGTGTTAAACTAAATTAAATTTAGGCCTGAGGATACCCCCATACTTGAGTCCTTATGTAGCACACTGCAACCTAACTTAGTACATAAACTAAAAGAAAGCCTAATTTAGAAGTATACTCTTGTAACAAATAGCTGAGTCTTCCAGCATCTGAGCTTCAGTCAATCCCAGGTGTCCAGCTGATTCAAATACAGCAAAGCACCAAGCTGTAACCAAGTAAACCATCTCTGTACATCGCTTCTGCCCATAAATGACCATGTTGCAGCCCTGAAGTTCTTTGACGTGTTGTGGTTCTAATGCCTGCCTGATTCTAGAATCACAAGTAAAAGTCAATTAAGATTTTTCAACTAGGGCTTGGGAGTGTGGCTCAGTGGTAGACCACTTGCCTAGCATGCCCAAGACCTGGGGTTCAATCCACAGCACTGCAAAAGAAAAATAATTTAAGCTCAATTTGTGATTTTTGCGTTTTATCAATAGTGATGAAACCAAAATTGGGATTCAGCTTATTATGATTTTAAAGCTCTAGCTCTTGATCCTTAAGTTATGCTGCCTCTCTGTTACACTTTGTAAGGCACTGGCAGACAGCAGAGGATCCCACTGTTAGTGTCAAAGCGGCTTTCCCATGGAGAACTGACCTGCTGTGAGTGAGCACATTGAATGAGCACATTGGAAGAACCTCCTGGTTCTCTGCGGTCGTAACTCGGCTCTCTCGTTTGCCTCAGCTTCCATTTGGAGTTGGATATGTGAGCAAAGGACAGGTGTGTGTCACAGCGAAATAAGGCAGTAGCCTTCGTGAGTCATTGCCATGAATAACGAACTGTTCCTTCATACCAAGCTTTATTGGAATGAATTCCCTCATGACTCTCTGGGCATGGATCGAGATGCAACATTTTATTTTCTTGACAAAGAACTAATTAGCCAGGAAGTAATTGAAAGGTGTTTTTTATTTCACCTGTTCTCCTCTGAAGTATATCACTTCAAATAGGTGCTGTAATACTAATGCCAGGTGCTACCGCAATTATTACAAGGATAAAGTAGGTTGGATAGATGGTCACATGGCTGAAGTAAGTGAATGATGGTAAAGGACATGAGGTTGAAGCCCACATAAAACACAAGACATCACTCAATCAAAAAGTCATGTTCCCACAACTCAAACCACATTCCCAACCTCGGCCAGACACTTGATAAACACACCAGGTTGAAAGGGCAGCCAAGTGAGAATATGTGGGCAGAACATGGAAGGAAAGTCCAAATTCATCCTCTGAAAACTATGTGGCAACAGCCTCCTTTTTTGCACAGAAAGTGAATTTGCAGAGAAGAATATGAGGTAGCTATTCTCCAATCACATTGCTTAAGGCAGAGAATTAGATTCACTAGATTTTAGAGCACAAGGAGTATTTAAATGTTGTTTTGATTAGATATAGAATGTCCCCTGAAGAGCTCATGTATTAATATTCAGAGTTGATGTAATTAAATTGTGAGGGTTGTAATCTCATCAAAGGATAAATCCATTGTGATGGATTTACTGGGTGGTAACCTAGGCTGGGGGGTGTGGCTGGAGAAGGTGGGTCCCTGGGGGTGTGGCCTTATGGCCTGCGCTTTTTTGTTTTTTGCGGAACCAGGGATTGAAACCAGGGGTGTTCTACCTCCGCGCTACACCCCCAGCCCTATTTTTTTATACTTTATTTTGAAACCAGGTCTCATAAAGTTGCGGAGGGCCTCACTAGGTAGAGAGAGAGAGACAGGGAGAGAGAGAGGGAGAGAGAGAGAGAGAGAGAGAGAGCTGAGGCTGGCCACGAACCCGGATCCTCCGGTCTCCGCCTCCCAAAGTACTGGGATTACAAGCGTGTGCCACCACGCCCAGCTTATGGCCTGTGCTTTTGTCTTTGAATCCCCTTGCTTGCTGGCTCTCTTGCTTCCGGCCTCCATGATATGAGGGCAGTGCCTCGCTCTATCCCTCTCTCTGCTTCCCATCACCGTGCTCTGAGCTCCACAGACCCTGACCTCACATGGACTGAGTCCTGAAAACTCCAAAACACTGTGCGCAAATAAATCTTCCTTCCTCTAAGTTGTGTGGTCAGTTGTTTTGGATTTTGACCGAGACAAATGTTACCTGAGCCACTCATTTTCTGTAAGATGAAATGAGAAAAAGAGAAGAAAAAAAAATACACTGAGCTATTATGTACTGGATACAGTTGTTTTAGTCAGTTTTTCTATCGTCATGACCCAAATACCTCACAAGCACAACTTAGAGGAGGAAAGGTTTATTTGGGCTCATACTTTTTGAAGTTTAGTCCATAGTTGACCAGCTCCAAGGGAGAAACTGTGGCGGCAAAGCATGGCAGAGGGATGCTGCTCTCACATCACGGTGGCTGGAAGCAGAGAAGGAGAGAGGAGGGGGCCGCCAGACACACATAGTCCCAAGGCCACGCCCCCAGCAACCCACCTCCTCAGGCCATGCCCCGCCTCTGAACCTTGTTGCACAGGGGACCATGCCTTCAACACATGAGCCTTTGGGGGGACATTCCAGACCCAAACCATAACAGCAGTACTAAAATGTTTTGATTGCACATGAATCATTTAATTTTCCCTTACCAGGAAGCTTAATTATACCCATTTGACCAATGAAGAGTCTAAAATCTAGTAAAATTAAGAGCCTTTACCAAGATCATCTTTTTAGGAAGAGACATAGGATTTGAAATCAAATCCTTCTGAATCCGAAGCTATGCTCTTTCTGCTTTCTTGTTTTAATTTGCAGATATGTGATGGAGTAGGCTATGGGGAGAGAGTTAACCAAGTTCACTAGCACAAGGAAAAATGTAGCCTGTATGTCTTAAGTCTCTTTTCCTACCACTCAGTAGTTCTCGATGTTCCAAATTGTTCAAGAAGCATTTTTTAAAATACCAAATGGCTAGGCCCCACCTAAGACCAATTCAGTCAGGCTTTCTGAGGTAGACCTGAGTGTCTTTTTAATTTTTTTTTAAGTTCTCCAGGCAATAATAAGACACAGCCAGATTTGACACCCATTCTCATAACCAATGACACTGGGAGCTCTCCTAGCTTTTCAAGCAATTACTATTCAAAACTAAAGCTGAATGTGATTATGTAATTTTGAGCTGCCTAAGTTTAATTCCATTAAAATTATATCATGCTACTGGAGAATAATGAAAGGGGGTAACCAAAAGGTAAAGAGGTAACTATTCTTCCATAGCATTTAATTCAGTCATAGCTCTAATACTTCTATGCTGGGAGTGAACCTTATAAATTCACTCTTGTGATCAATTTTTTAAGAGGTCATGTAGCCTGCACCAATGTAAGAATTAAGATCAAGTGGCCCACTGTGGAAAATCTTAATACCCCTTGTTTTAGATCATGATGTAAATACTAAAGGACACCTACTGATCCTGGAGGAATATACGGCAGCAATAATTTCAAATTAGACCAGATGTCAAGCTCCAGAAAAAAGCTAAAAATGGTATTAGCTCATAGTATGAATAGACAAGGTGAGCAAAACCTAAAATAACAGTAATAGTGAATGCTTACTATGAGCTAGGCACCGTGCTAAGTGCTTTGTAATATAAGAACAGAATAGGGTAGATCATGGTTCCAATGGTGGCAGACTCTTGGCGCCATCCTAGATTTCCTTTTGAGCTTGTTAAATACTTTAAAGGCTGATGCAGAAGACAGTCATCTATCTACCTAGGTACTAATGGAGTCCAAATGCTTATTGGTAAAAGATAAAGAAAAAAATTTGGCAGTTACAAAGAGAAAAGGAAAGAAAATATTAGATGTTCAAAGACAGTAAGGAGTCAATTCTTCATTAGAAAATAAGCAATCTCCTGGATATCGGATTAAGGTGTCATTATCAGAAACCTATAACTCACTAGCCAATTTAAGAACCTTTAATAGCATTATGATGACAAAGTAATCCAACTACACATAGGAAAAAAAAGAAATTATGAACTTAGAAGAAAAAAAACTCATACAATGTAAAAGAATAAGTTATATGGTTTCATTAAGAATGAAAGCCTGAAGCAAGATGTCTAACAGAATTATTAATGGAACACTGGGGAAGCCCTTTGCTCTGTTATAAGTAGAAATGATTACGCTGTATTTCACCAAGTTTGTTTCTTCTCCATGCAGAGATACTAAGAAAGAACTCTCCTCCAGATTCCTGAACAAAGTACAGACGCAGTGTGTATCGCAACCTCACTTTTCATGGGGCCGAGGCTTTAAGTTCCTATATTTCAAGCCAGGAGCAAGATTGTTGTCTTTTATGACTGTGCTGGAACATTCTCTGAGATAAACAGCATATTACTCTCTATCCCACTGGGATAGAGGGATGGCCAGGGCATGTATAGACAAAAGAAAACGGAAATGTCTGGAAACGCTTTAACCAAAGAGCAGGGGAAGATTTTTAATGTCATTAATAAAAATTCATTAACTTTGAAATGCTTTATTTTCTTTGGTTTCTTGAAGACCAAATAACTTAGAAGCTGAGTTGACCACCACTTTGTGGGGGCTAAGAGAAGTCCCAGGCTATGAGTGGTCTGAGGGAGCATGCAGACTGCAAAGCCTTCTCGCCAACCTTTGTACCAATTAAGGTCTGTTGAGCTGAAACTATGGTAGCTTACCCTATTTTACAATGCTATTATGTCCTGCATATAAAGTAGCTTGAGATCCCTGTGTTGGTTGTATCATCCACAGCCGGACGCCTGAGTATCTAATTATGAACAAGTTTCCAATGTAAGTATACAAGTATTGCCTTATCTCACCAAATTTCTCTTAAAGGATTCAATTATTTGGTCATAATTGCACCTGTCAGCACATGCTGCCTCTAATCTCTACATCAGCAAACTTTTCTCTTTTTAACTCCTATCCCTTTGATTCATTTTTCGCCTGAATAATGCTTTTCAGAGTCCTTTTCACAAAAGAGCTCTGTTCGCTGGAAACGTAGGACCTTTCAAAACTGTTAACACTGTAAAACATCATGTCTCTTTAAAAAAAAAAAATCTAGCACTGCTATCAGACACTAGACTTTTGCTGCTCTAAATTGGAATCTGCTCTGATAAGCCCTGTTAGGAGGATTCTAAAGCCTTCCGAGATAGGCCCACAAAAGGGTCTGGGCAAAATGTCTCTGGGGAATTCTTAAATCATTCTAAGAAAGTTGCGATCATTTTGCTGCAGGGAAATAAGGGTCCTGGTTGTTACGTTCAAATTCAAAATGAGCCTGACATTTTTTTCCTCTTATCAGTTTTCCAAGCTGACGCCCGCGCTCAGGATTGAACAACTTTTTATGTTTGCTGTAAATTAAAGCCTTTTAAGGGGCAGTGAGTGAGCATCCAAAGTTTGCTTCCCATCCCGAATCAGGGCATCGGTCTTTTACAACATTTTTCTATAGGTTTTGTTTGTTCTACATGACAGAAGCCAACGCTCTAGCTAAATCATGAAGAGAAGGGAAGGAAGATGAGTGGGAGGGGTAGAGAGCCTACGCAGATGAAAAGAAGCAGGAGGGTGAGCGGGGAGCCAAAATAGGGTATTTCTCCAGCTTTCACACAACATTTGGTGCGGTAAATGCAAGTAATCTGGGATAGCACACTGGGACACTTTAGGGAGCAGGCGGGTGACTTGGTTTGTTTTCACTGCACTAAGATGATAACAAGAATTAACTTGGTATTGAGGCAATTTTGCCTCAGCACTTGCTTTGGAGCCATATACAGAGTTTCTTCAGTTTCGATTTAAAATAGCATACTATAAAACTTGGCCCAGATAAGATGTTTGGCAGCTCTTATGATGGCTCCCTCTCATATCCCTGTCATAGGGTAGATAAAAACACATGTGGTCCTCTTTAAAAAAAAAAAAAAAGCCTAAGTCCCAAGCCTGGTACTTACATGTTGCCCTAGGGGAAATCTTGACCCACTCCCACACACACACATCTTAAGGAAGTCCACAATATTGCTCTTCACGACGATCCTTTAGAGACTGGCAGACATTATAGTTATCCTCCTTAAAATTCGGTTCCAGAAACATGTCCTATATGCCAACTATGTATATATTAGAAAATGAGGCCGAGAAGTAAATAAGTTATAATTTTAGAATAACTCTTATCAAAAGTCATGTTATGGTCCCATAAAGGGACAAATAGCAAACCTTAACTTTCCTGATAGTTCCCAGTTCTTACAGGGACTACAAGATGACTGCAATGGAAATTCTGTTGACATGTCACTAGTCTACCACCATTTCTGAGATTTTTTTAATTTCTTGAAGAAGAAAGATATTTAATTTTCTCTGCCCCTCCCCAGTTTTACAAATGAAGGCAGCAATATAACATAATAATGTTGAAAGCATGTTATCCAGGCGTGGCGGCACACGCCTGTAATCCCAATACTTGGGAGGGTGAAACAGGATGATAGCAGGTTCAAGGCCCTGAAATAGGGCTGGAGGTATTGCTCGGGGGTAGAATGCCCCCTGGGTTCAATCCCTAGCACACAAAAAAAGCAGTAGTCTACAGTCAGAACTAAGCCCATTTCCCATAATCCCATGCAGGGAAAATACTTCGAGCAGCACCCTCCAAAGGACTTTCTGCAATGATGAAAATGTTCTCTGTGCTGTCCAATATGATAGCCACTTGGCACAGGTGTCTATGGAACACTTGAAATGTTGCTAGTGCTACTGAAGAATTGAATGTACAGTTTTATTTAATGTGCTTAATAAGTATAAATAGCCACATCTTACTATATTGGACAGCACAGACCTACCATTTTTCTCATCTTCAAATGGAGATTATAAGGGTCCCTATTGTTTTAGCCAGCGTTCTCACCGCTGTGACCCAACACTTGACACACAGGACACCTAGAGGAAGAAAGGTTTATTTGCTTACAGGTCTGGAGATTTCAGTCCACATGTATAGTCCATTTACACGGCTGTCAGGCAGGAGCCGGAGTTACAGGTCCTCAGGGCAGGATGGTGGGAAGCCAAGAGAGCAAGGGGAGGGGGCGAGGGACGTATATAGTCCCCAAGGCCACACCCCCAGCCACGCCCTGCCTCCAGCGGCCACGCCCCCAGGGACCCTCCTCCAGCCAC